>VZUI01010698.1:0-81894 GCA_013401135.1 Cettia cetti | reverse complement strand
TGGGTCAGAGATCTTTTTGCTTTTAGTTAGTTTTAGCTAGCTGAGGCAGAAAAGTTCCCTGGACTGTTTTTTTTTTTGGTTTTGTTTTTTTTTTTTCTTTCCTATAGTAGGGATTTTGTGTGTATTTTACTGGATAAAATGCAAAAATAAAATTAGAAAATGATTTTTTTTGTTACAACATTGTGTGTATGTGTGTGTGTGTTCAATAATGCTTTATTCCTAACAACAATTTTTGAGTCTTGAGGTGCAAAGATTGGTTTACAGCAAACTAAATCTTGTGTAGAAAAGACAGGAAACAATCAGTGATAAATGTACCACTTCATGAAGACAGGATTGACCTGTAAATCAGATCATGAAGCGCCTTCCTTTTTGCCCTCCACATGAATTCCAGCCTGATCAGGGAAGCTGGATTTAAAGATATTGTTATATAGTATGGTCACATAAACTCCTACTACAGGAAGACTTGGACAAGAGAAGAATAACAAAGAAATAAAAATACAGGGACAAATTTCAAGAGAAGCTGGACGTGAGGGAAAAGAAGCAGGCCCAGTATTTGTGTAGGGGAGAAAAACGTAGAATTAAAACAAATTTTAAAAATTAGCAAAGTAATTAAAAAAAAAAAAAAAAGAAAGAAAAATGGGGAAAATTGAGAAAAATATTTCAAAGACAAACATGAGAATATATGCCCGGTGTAAAATACTGGGGTTGAAAACAAAGCAAATGCAGATGTGGTGGATCAAGGACTTAGCAAATGGAATTCAAAAAGAGAGAACTTGACAGAAAATGAAAAATCAAGAGAAGTTGAGGGCGCTCTGTGGAAAAGACAGGAAAAGGACAGGCTGGAATGCTGCCTAGCTACCAAGCACCCCGAGGACTGCACTGTGTTGGTTCTGCTGCTTCTTTATTTTGCTTTCTTAGGTCACTTTTCCCTTCTTTATGGTAACAGCTGCAGGGGTGAGGCCCTGGAGGTGTCAGTGGAGATGTGAGGAGGAAACAACAGTGGCTGCATCATCACTTCAATGGACTGAAGGAGCAGCTGAGCAGGCCAGCTGACACAACTGGCCATGTTTTTCCAGATTTATTATTTTCTGCCAAGAACTGCAACAAAATCCATCATACCTGGGGGGAAAATAGCTTTCACTGCAAAAAACTGTTTTGGTGTACCTTAACCAAGTTCAGGTCTGGGAGAGAAAGAAAGGAAAGTTTTGTCCTTGAGCTTATCTTTGCTGAAAAGACATTTAAGGTCTCTTACCTAGTAAAAAATCACACCTTGTAGTGATGGAGTTTTCTTATTGTTTGGAAGTGTTTTTTGTTTTGGTGGGGGTTTTTGGTCTTTTTTTGCCTTTTTATTTTTTTTTTAATCTGTCACTTAATTCTCATGAACTCATGGGTTTGGAGTTGGATACTTTGTTCAAATAATATTGGCAAGGATTATCATAAGTATTTTTCTGAAAACTAATCTAATTAATATCTTTATTAATTCTGAGTTATGTTCCTAATTAAATTGCTCTTCACTCCAAACCATGACAGAGGAAAGTACTTATTATTCTCCTGTTCATGAATAGACACACACACACATATGTTCCCGTCCTTGGATTTTGAAAATTGTGAAAACAGAACATGCAAGGAAAAAAGAAGAAAGAAAAAAGAAAAGACCAGAAATAGATAATAAATGATAATCCTGGACACAGAAAGTAATCCAAAAAGTCATCAGAGAAGGCAGCTTCTATTGAGGGGTTTTGGTGTTAATTTATGACACCAAGTTAAAGGTGAACAAGAGTAGGAAGACTTGGTTTCACACATCTGCAGCTCTACAAACCCTTTCAATCATGGTTCAAACCCTAGCTCTGTGCCTACACCTCCAACTTTGAAAGAGAGAATATTTCCCTTTCTGTCAGGATAAATAGATGAATATTTAAGTACTCACAGTTAAGGGAGTCTGATGGCTGAAACAAGACACTGCCAGTTGTTAGTTACACCTCTGTGTGTAGTGCTCTAGTACCAAGATTGATTGCATCAGGCAAAATTCTCTTAATTTAAAATATGATTTCTGTAAATATAAATGCATTCAGAGCTATGCCCTCTATAGACAAAAATGGTCTCTCCATTTTGTGAAATTAGCTGAGAAGTGATCCTGTCTCTGACCTCACCTCCCTCAGAGCTGTGCAAATCCATCTGTCAAGAGTATTGTCCCCTAAAAGCCCACCAGTCTTTGCAAACCCCTGCCTCTAAAGAAAAGAAATCATTTCACATGTAAGATTTCCATTATGCAAGCAAAGGGTCCAGATGGCAAGTGTTCTTCAGTCAAATTAGGAATGTGTACAAGAGGACTTGTTTATATTTACTTTAAAATAAATATCATTAAACCTGGACACCCATTCACTGTGACCCTGTTAAATGATTTACTAAACAAACCATTGGAGACTTATTTTGTTCTTAATACTGAAAAAAACCTCCTCAGCCCAGGGGAGTACTCTGGCAAATAGATTAATATTCTGTCAGGTCACAGGCTGTTTGCATCATGTCTGAGGCTAAACCCAGCTGAAGCAGGAATGGTCAAAAATCAATCTTTCTGTAGAGGCTGTAAAATCCAGAAGCTTAGTAATTGTATACACAATTATTCAAAAAGTATATGAAAGTATTTTTTCTGCATAAATCCAACATAAATAAGCATAGGATTATATGCCACTGTCAATTCTTGGAAAAGTATGGATAATGTATCTTATGAAACACCAGTGCCTTTGCTTAGATTGCAGAAGAACAAGTCCTTTCCAAGATGGGAATAGATTCATACACAGGATGCATATTTAAAAGGAGGACAGGACTATCACCTGCTGCATGCCAATGCTTCTCCAGCACTGTCTGTCATGGGCATTTCATTTCAAGGGCAAGGACAAAACTGAAGAAAGGACACTTCTCTCAGTCACCAATGCAAATTATTCCCAGATGGAAATAATGGTACTTTAATAATCATCTCTAATTATGGTATTATGATATCATTACAGTTGTTTGAATCTTTAGCTTTTTTTTTTTTTTTTTTTAATGAATTTTCAAGGCTTCATATTACTCCCAGGGAATAAAAATGAATTCAGACTCTGAAAATGAACAAGTAGGGGGAAAAAAGTCTTCTGCCTCAAGGTTTAAAAATATTAGGAGTCTTGTAAAATAAATTCACTGTTTGTCAAAAATGGGATATCAGTTTGCATCTAGGAGCTACCTCACCATCATTGGTGCGTCAATCAAGGAAACTGCATTGGAAATGATCCATAGATCATGGTAGGTCCTTGAGTAGATTTAGAGCTTTCTAACATTTGTCCTGGCAAAATTTTTGAATGACTAAGGACAAAGTCATTAGGCTTGCAGCAAAAAGGCCTGCATAAATAAATGTTTGTTGAGTTGCCAAAGTATTGCCCCAAAACAGAACAAAAGCTTTATTTGTAAATAAACTTCAAGAGAATAAACTGAAGGAAAAAAAAAAAAAAGTGAGGAAAGGCATCTGTTAAATTTGTTTTGTGTAACTCTCATCATGCTCTTGTGCGATGAGGGAATTTTTATGTAAGGATTACATAATTTTTTCCTTTCCCAGTATTAGATACAAATCTAATCCCCAGGAATCAGGCAGCAGAAATGGATCTTCCCACCATATTTTTGTAATTGGTTTTATTAATCATTAACTATACTCTACATGTTATTAGACACCTCAAAACTATCAAATAGGTTAGACTTCTATATCTTAGAAAAATCTAAAACCTATTAGTTAAATTTTCAGAATATCTAATACTGTATGTGTATCAAGACTCCTACTGACATTTCATACCATGAGTCAAGGCCAGCACCTCCACAGATCAGATATTGAACACCTCAGCCTGTGACTGAGACCTTGAGGATCTCAGGTCACAAGAGGAGGGGATTCAACATCACCTACATTTGATGGGACTCCCCAAACCTCTGTTCTGCTGGGTTTCTGCATCTGTATTTGTAGCCTATGGTCCTACATGACTGTTGCAGGGTATGCACAATCTCATGTTAGTATCTTAAACTTTTTCCAAACATAACAAAATGACTTTATTTTTGTGGCTTAACCTCTGTCAGCAGCCCAGCCTCACAAAGCCTGTCTTTGGAGTAAATGTTTTCCACTTACTGTAGCAATGACTAAACAAGGCTTATACTAAAGGTCATAATTTCACTATGAGGGGCCCAGCCTTGGAATAAGAAGGGTAATTACACTTCATTACTAAGGAAATTTTTGCTTATACCCTAGATTTGGGCACAAACAGTGATTTTGGCATGTATGGTGCTGGAGATTACAACCTACAACAAACTTGATCAGAAAATTCTTACTTCATCTATAATGGTTGTAGGGTGAGGTGGGGGTTTGGGGGTAAGTCTTTCCCTGAAAAACATGAAAAAAGCTACTTATCCAGAATCAAATGAGCGAGACACATTTTGAGATTTTTTTGAGCAAATGAAATGCAGAAAACCTCGTTGGCTTTGGGGAAAAACCAAGTAGATTCAAAGTGCAGAAAGAAAGGTCTTCTAGGGTCTGACAATTTCCGGCTGGAAGCTGGGATTATTATTTCAGCTAGCTAGCTTTTAGGACACTTTGTATATTCTCCTGGGAGAAGGTGAAAGAACTAGAGGAGGATAAGTAGTTTTATCCTTTATTTAAGCTGAAGGTTGTCCCCATGAGGTTCTAATCTTATTCACTTGTCATCATCAATCAATTTATGATGCAAGAGGGAAAGCTGTGGGTGTGGGCTTTTAAACCTCTGAGTATTACGTGACTGGGAGCAGCTCTGGCTCCTTAGGAAAGCACTGTAGCTTCTTCAATTGGCAGCTCTGTCTATACAAAAAAATGTGAAATCCTCTTTCAAGCCTGTCTCCTTTAATTATAATCTTCTGAAGGCTTTGCAGATAATAGTTCCCATTTCTTTCATAGTGAATTGGGTACAAAGAATCTGTGTTGGCTTCCCAATGCCCAAGACAAATAAGGCTTCGGTCTCCCCTCAGAAGTTTTTTTTCTCAACAGAAATGTGTTGCTATTACGTGTTGCTATACAGACTTCCATTATTGGCTTGAGGAGGTGAGAGGAACACAGACCCTCCACATCCCAAGAGGTTGATTGTTAGGAAATTAGTAAGAGTATTGCTGAATTTCTGAGTCGTTTGCTTGTTTGTTTGTTTGTTTGTTTGTTTGTGGTGTTTTTTGTTTTTTTTTCTTTGGGTTGCTTTACTGCTTTTCCATAAAAGCTCTGAGACTTTCTGGTCTACAGTTTATTGATTTTCTTACACAAGCTATCCTTTAAAAGCATGAAAATGTAAAGCTGTTTGTAGTGGTTTAATCACCGGCAGGAAATTAAACTCCAAATAAGCCACTCCTCTTCTCTCTGCCCCTTCCAGTAAGGGAGGGAGCTAAAGCAAAGGCTGTGGGCTGAGGTAAAAATTTACTGAAAGCAAAAAGCCATGGAATAAAAGAATTCCCAATAACAGCAACAATATTAACACCAAAATATACAAAGAGAGGTGTTTTATCCACAAAAATATATTCACCACAAGGATCCAAACAAGGTTGAGGTTACATCCACACCATGCTAAGCTCTACTCCCATCTTTGCAGCCAGTAGAGCGCTGCTTCGGAACAAGAATCCATCTGGACAAAGCCGTGCCTAACTGGGAATTATCTGACTCAAAAAAACCCCAGAAAGAGCAGGGCAGAAATACTTGCCTCAAGTGTCCTCTTAGACTTTGACTATTTTCTGCTCAGAGCATATCCTAAGCCTAAGAGGTAATACCAACCCTCAGCAAAGTTCTTCTCCTCAGCCTTTCCTTTCACAGTTCTAACTGTAGGAGCTGTGTCTGCATTACTTCTGTTGTGCTTAAATCCATGATTAATGATGAGAATGTGATTAAGAATGTAGTCTGCATGAAAGTATTTCTGGAGTTTTTCATCACCAGGAAGAATTTAACAGGGTTTTGGCAGTCATGACACCTGAACTGGGAACAAGGATGGGTTTTCCATTTCCAGGTATGATTTCTCAAAGGTAGAAATAATAAAAACATAGATCATAGAATCACAAAATGTTTTGTGTTGGAAGGAACCTTAAACATCATCTAGTTCCAATCCCTTACCGTGGTCAGGGAAAACTTCCTGTAGACCAGATTGCTCCAAATCCCATTCAGCCTGGCCTTGGTAACCTTTGACCTCTGCTGGATGGAAGGCAGGGTGGATTTTTCCTGCTACAGCTATTCTTACATGTGGAAAACAAGATTTGAAGAACAGAGGGATTTTTCCTTCCTTTCCTTTCTCTGTAAGCACCAAGAACAAGGGAGCCATAGGACACAATCAAGACACCTACCACTAATGGCTGGAAAAATAATAACAATAACGTCTCTCTGTTTCTTCTAAAAAATCATATTTGCATTTGGTAGAGAGTGACTGATTTTTTTGTAGTTAACTTCGAACATTAACACATTCAGAGTTTAAAGTTTTTAAAAATCCTACACGTGGGATAAAATTGACCTTTTTAACCTTTGAAAGTTTTAAGAGATGTGACAATACATGTAGCATATTTGTCAGAGAAAATGTCTTGTCTAGTCAAGTGATTGGCATCTACTAAAGATCCAAATCTGTGAAAATTTAAGTCTTTATTAAAACATTAAGAATTCAAATAAAAGTTATCAACTGGATTTGTGTAAATAAGTGTCCCAAATTGAATTCAAAGGCAAACTTTATTTTGGATTATCAGTTAGATGTCTCCAAGTGAAATCTCAAACACTGCATAAACTTTGGTTTCCTCCCCTTCTGCAGACTTCCCAGTTTCCCTGTCAAGGTTTCATATTCTCAAGCACCCTCACATGGAAGGGCATGGAGCATATGACTTTATCTATTGTTATAAAAATACTACTCTGGCAATCTGCAGTGAACACAGCGTCATTGTACTTGTTTTCAATTAAAAAAAAACACAAACAAACAAACAAACAAAAAAAATCAACTAAATTTTAAAAAACCCCAACAAAACACACAAAAAAAATTATATTTTTATATTTTTGGACCTAATGAGGCCAAGAGGAGACAGAAGGTTAAGGGCTTTAAGGTGCAAGTGTAATTAGTTTACTCAGAGAAATAACCCTGAACAAATGGTCAGAATTCCATGCCATTTGCTCTCAGAACCAGGGATCATTCTCTGTTTCACATTCAATTTAGGAGTAAACAGTCAATAAAAGTTGTTTAAAAGGTTAGGATACCTTAATAAGTCACAGGAGCAGTCTGAAATCTGTATTTTCTTGTGAATGGCATGAGCAACTGGGTGCATTTCCATTAGCAAAGGTCCACATACTTGTCCAGAACTGCCATCCTTGGATTAAGAACATTTTTCCAACAATGCTGACAACCTATTGCAACCAAAAAAATTGCCTTTGAGAACTCATTGTTTGTCTGTATGGAATGATTTTGAGCAAGTGGCATAGACTAAAAGCCTGATTTTGGGGTCTTTACAGTGAAAGAAAAAGAATCTTAATCTATACCTGCCATTAATTTAGTATATTTTTAATATAATCACCATTACATTTGTCTTGGGTAAAAAAAGATAGATTTGTGTCACTTGTTGTGATATGTTGGTATGACCTAAACATTTCACTGTAGACATCCAAACTGTTTCCCCATGCTGGCAGGGGACAATTTTTTGTTGGCAACTATATAGATAAGACTTTCCAGAAGATAATATGTCCCTAAATTTCTTGGATACCATCTTTTACTTTGGCTTTTTATTTGTCATTGAGACATTTCTAATCCCCTCTTTTGTTTTGACTCTGGCAAGCCATGGTTTTGGTGTTGGATGTTTTTGACTGTGGCCATGTCAATGATAAAGGCTGGGTGTTTGGAGAAAAAAAAAAAAAAAAAAAAAAAAAGGTGACCAAAAATCTTTATTCATCTTTACACTCTTTACACTTGTATCATAAATCTACTACTTCAAAATACAGAGATGAGCCATTTCCTGTAGATATGTTTTGGATTTGTAGATCTCAATTTGTTCCATCATCCAAAATTATGCACAGAGAGAGACTTTCCTTCTTCCATTTCACAGTTCTCCCTTCAACGCTGAGGTTTTAAAACACTTCCAGCCTACTGAACTGCAAGTTCAGAGATATTGTTACCTAAAGCAGGTTACATTTTGTGTGCCAGAGTTACAAAAATCCCTCTGATGCTTCAGTAATCCAGTGCAGAGGCGGATTCCATAGGACTGCAGAAAGCCTCACACAGATTTCAGCTCTTTAATGGTAAAGCAGCAGAAGGACCAGCCACACCAGCATGGTAGCTTGAGGGTGGCTCAAAAAGTGATGTCTGCTGCATTTGAAATTTGACCAGAGCTGCAGAGCCACAGGAAGGCTGAGACAAGAGGGTAGCCCTAAGTTTATTGTGCTGAAACACAGCACATGAAGGAATGCACACGACCGCAGATGTCACAGTGTCAGTAAGTGTCAGGAAATCCAGAGCTGAAGGCTGTGTGCGGAAGTATCTGCCTTAGAAATCAACAGGTTTCACTGGGAAGTCATATCTGAACTGTCCAAAAATTGTGCAGTTCAGGTACTGCTGGGCAGTAGTGTGCAGAGAGGTCAGAGATCACAGGGGCTGCTCAGCCTTGCTGGGATCCTGGGAAAGCATATGAGCAGCCAGAACACCTCCAGCAATAATGAGGTCAAAGCCTGACTGGGAATGTCCTCCTGCTCTGTGGCTGTATTCCTTTGAGCTGTGTTCACACATTCCCCAGATCCCTTGGTGCTGTCAAGTCTCTGTGCCTTGACAGAGCACAGCTTCCCTTTCATCTTGTTTGCCTCTCCTCTCCCTTAGCAAAGTGCAGAAAGACAGCTAGTGAGAGAGTTGTTTGTGCTGCTTGGCATCAGGTGAGAGCTCCTGTATGCCACAGAGAATTACAGACTTTTCAGCAGTTCCCTGAGCAGTGCAAAGTGGCAGGAAAGGGAAAGAGGGATTCTGGCACATGGCTGCATGCACTGTAGTCCTGTCGAAAAGCTTGAGCTGGAACAGCCACTGAACACAAGAGCAGGCAGGACAACTTCTCTGGGGTGTTAGGGATCATACAGGTATATAAGCTTGGGATAAAATTCTGGAAAAGAGCCAGGCAGGGACTTATAGATAGAAAAAAAAAAAAAAAAAGTTTTTAAAGCAGAGACTTTGGGATATTGAGAAAAACCTTATGCAATTCAGACATGATTTTCTCCATCCTGATCTCAGCAGTTGTCTACTCCCCTGTTTCCAGCCTGCCTGGGTTATCCTTCCAGCATTGCCCCTAACCATTCCCCCTACACCCTCCCAGCTTTCCTACTTCTCTCCTGTATTCCTTCTCTCAGCAAACATAGTTTTGGAGAGATAAGGAACAGGGAGCTACAAATAAATAAATAAACTAATAAAGGAGATGAAAAATGGTGAGTGGAAAATTACAGGGCAAATGATCCTCTGGGGGAAACTTTCATTCTGAACACCTGAAGAGGTGATAAGTTAAGTGGTATTTAGTTTCTTCATTCCAGGCATATTTTAAAATTCTTTTAGACAGTTCTCAAAAGACATATCATTGCTTTACATGAAACATAGTGGGAGATTTTACCAAAATAATAATTTTTGCTCCCATCTTTTCTATCCTTAACTCCTACAGCAGTTGAGACTCTCTTACCAGCCATATAGTAGCTTAATTTACCATAATTTAGTTCTGCCTTGCTTCTGATGGCTTAATTACTTTCTAATTATTTTTTACTGTGGGAGGAAGCCAGGTGAAGGCAGAAGAATCAGCTGTTATAAATTATTTGTAATCCAGTAAAGTTACAGTCTCACTCCAAGATCAAGCCTGTCTCTGGCTTAGCATGACACATAGAGTGATAATCCCAAAAGACAAGGGAGGAGGGGAAGTTGTATTATGAGCAACCTTGTTTGGACTGAAGAGGTGGTTAAAGATCAATCAATTTATTGCCTATCAAAAAGTAACTTCCTTTGAAAAATAGTATTCCAGTCCTTTCTGCCAGTCCCCAACAGACTCATACTCTCTATATTTCTATTTTATTATAAATAAGAGGTCTTGTGTTGCTGTTGATCTTATTTCATTCATGAGTAACAAAAACAACAAACAGATTGAGAAATCTCTCTACTGTAACATCAAAGGTTATCAGCCAGGAGTAAAAGTGTATTCTGAATTTTGAGTTATTTTCCAAACCCTGGTCTTAGTAGGTTTCTCATATATTTTTGTTTTCTTTTTTTTTTTTTCTTCCAAATACTAAATATAAGTCTGAGTTACCTAATGGTAACCATCTAATTATGTTTGAATTTTCATAGAAATCACACCCAGTCTGTTTTAGAGCAAGGATTTTCTTTCCAGGTTACTTTGATTCACAGCAGTCCCTCCCAAGACTTCCATGGAAGTTTCCAGTTTGCTTTCATTAGGCAATCCTTCCTCCTGTTCTCTCCATAATCTTAAATTCAAGCACAAAATCCTCCAGATTTCATAGAACAAGCTCTAAAACAATGGAATATTTTACCTTTCATAAAACAAAGCCCAGAGGCCAGAGGTAGTATTTCATTTATTAAAACATAACAATTGTCTGTAATGTAGTTCAGCATACACATATTTTCTATCTTCATAAGTGTATGAACATGTCTATCTATATCAAGAAAGATATATAGCATGATTATGTACTTAGATACATAGAAGGTTTGAAAATACAAATTAATCTGTGATTTTTCTTTAGTCTGAAGCAGAAAAAAAACCCCCATAGATTTTGTGTTAGGTATTAGCTAGCAACTGCACACACATAAAAGCAAACACTTTCTGATAAATAACGTATTATTGTGATGTTTGGCTCATTCACATCCAAAAAAAAAAAAAAAAAAAAAAAAAAAAAAAGCAATGCTACACAATGCAATTAAAAAAAAAAAAATTAAGCTTCAGGCATCAAGCTCCAGGCAAATAATAGAAATTTTAAGAAAAATGACCTGCATTGCTATGTTTGCCAACTTTGGCATATTGTGTGACAGCATCATACGTTTAGCCCTAATCTAACATACAGTCCCATTATAATTAAAATCTAGCATATTTTGTACAAGGTCACATTTAGTTTTATTGACCACTGTGATGCTGGAAAAAGATTTATGAAGATGGTTTAAAAAGTCTCAAGTGCTAAAGCAGATGTAAAATGTTTCCCACTTGAAAGCCAGATAGATAATTGTCCTTTTCTTCTGTGGTTCCTGAAGAAATATCTCTTTTTCTGATGTCTGTGATGTACCAGTCAGAAAATTCTCTGTGCCATTATCAGTAAGCTGAAGGTTTTTGAAATGTCAGCTATAAAGTAAGGCCATAAGTCTGCTAAGGTTTTTTGTTTTTTTCTCCCATAGGCAGCAGAATTTTGTAGATATTCTAACAGCTTCAGGACACCAGCAGAAAATATTTTTTCTCCTGCCTTCTGATGTGATTCCTTTGAATCCCTTACTAAACTGAGCATGGATAAGAACAGGTTTTCTTTCTCCATCCTTAATGGAGACAGAGTGGATATGCTGTAGCTGGTTAGGACTGAGATGGAAATTGAGTAGGACCTGTGCTGGCTTTGTGCAAGACTGGTACTTGGAAGCTGCAATTGTAATTGAAAAAGTTAGAATTCTCATTTAAGTACAACACTTACATCACTTTAGATAAGTGTGTAAGGCTTAAAATCAAAGCAGCAATGCTGAATATCTTTCTTACGAAATATTAATGTTACATTCAGCTTTGAATTTCATTGGAATACCCTGTACTATCAAGGTCTGCTTCAACTAATGGAAATAACCATTATAATAAGATTATAATGAGTTTGGTCTCTTTTTCTATGCTTACATCCTCAGTAAGAGAAGAGAAAGCAAAAAGTAGTTAATTTTCTAGCAACTATCCAACTTCTTTAATAAATTTGTAATCCAATGATAGCGATTGTTAGAATAGATTCTTTTTTTGGGAAAGGGGAAATTTTACCTTTCAATACAAATAAACAAAAATGTAAAGTAATCTTTAATCAAATCTATGGGACTTAAGGCAGCAAGAATGAATTTCAGTTTGAGATGACATCACATGAATGTAATTATCTACATGTTTGTGTCTGTAGGCATTATGGATATTTTCTAAGTGTGTCTGATGAGTGTTTAATTATATTCAGCAGAACTCTAAACAATTTGGTTAGTAGATTTCAAACATCTTATAAAACATTTCAGTTTATCTTAATGTTTACAGAGAGTGTGGTTTAAACTGACTGTTCAGTTTCTGCTTCCTATGCCTAAATGTCTAATACAATTTGTCTAAAGGCTGATATTGTCCTTGGCTTCCAGATCTGGGACATGGGGCAGCCATCTGAACTGAAAATTTGTGGAATTCATACCAAAGGATGAATTTCCTGTCTAATCACTGTTGTGTCACAATGTTGCATGTCAAAAATTCCCCATTTGCTGCCTCTTTGGATCTAGGGAAGAAGTGGAAATAGCATAGCAAAAAAATCTTTAATTGATAAACTCTATCTAATGTTTAGAGTTTTTACATAGGTGGTTACAATGATCAGCTGCTTTTAAATAAATTTTAAAACAATAATAAATTTTTACATTTCTGAGTTTATAGTAAACAAAAAAAAAGTGAAAAAACCACACAAACTAACACAGAATGTTCATACTTGAGAATTTTAATTTTTCAGAAAATAAATATGCAAATTTTGTATATCCTAACTTCAAAACTTGATTTTGAGACTCTCAGTTTCAAAAGTGTTTTGCCGCTGAGACAAAGAATTTGCAAACAAAATTATCTTCACTGTTTGGTTTATTCAGAGACTGAATTTTAATGGAAGGAAACATGGAATGGATCCATAATATTGACCACACCCCTTTGACTGCTGACCACAGCTACAAGATTGCTCCAAAGCAAAGCCCATATGGATGGTCTAATGCTAATCACTGAAGGTGAGGGATGCTGGATGGTTGCAGGGGAGGTATTATTGGAATTCTGAAACTTGCTGGCAGGAAAGAACTGTAAACAGAAATAATGAAGCATTTGGTACTCTTTAAAAGCAGAAGAACTGGGGGACTATGCTAAGAGAATTAAAGACACTGTCAAAACACCAACAGTCCAGCATGCTACAGATGAAATGACAACACAGGAATCATATGCAAGACAAAACACATCACAGAAGGCTGGGATAATAACAGAGGGCTGTGACACAACTGCTATCTAAACTTTGCTTGGAGCTTCACTTAAATCTCTGGGGAAAATTGCCTTGCGTAAGCAACTAAATTTCTTAAGATAAGCATTAAAGTTTTATATTGCTCTGTGAAAATAACAGGTTTCTCTGGAGGGCAATAAAAAATGCCCAAATTACATCTTCCTAAGAAACATTCCCAGAAAAATCTCTATTGACTAAACTTTAACTGTGTAATCCTGCCACACAGAACAGCTCCTGGCAGTAAAAGGTCATGAGCTTTGTAGTGAGTTTGCAACACCTCAGGACTGAGGCTTGTCAGCTTTGCTCTGTCTGAACCTCTCCTGACCTGGCCGCAGCTTTGTTGTACTTGATTTATCTGTGACAGCAATTTCTCTAATAAACCAGGTGTCTGTAATTAATTTTATTTACTTTTTTCTAATCATGAGTCAGTTTTACACAGGTGACAATAACAAGCAGTTGTTCTTTGCAGGATGCAAAAGTTATGATTAACAAAATGGTGATAGGTAGAGAAATGCAGGTCTTGTAAAACAGTGGAGGCCTTGAAAAGGGGAGACAAGGATGGAGCTGAGGATCAAAGAAAGGGCCAAATCTGTACAAGCACTTTGCAAAACACTAAAAATTACCCCAGATGGATTCTGGAGAAGAAGACATTTATATCTTAATACCAGTGGAAGATTCTGGTTGCTGACATCTATCCATAGCATCCCCATCAATATTGACTAATATCTCAGGTATTAGTGCCTAATATCTTTTAATCACCCCTGAGGAATTGAATAGAGCACTTTTCTCTGCCATTGCCTTTATTTTCCCTATTGAGCCCTATGTAAGTACCAGTGAATGGTCAGCAGAGAGAGGCCTAAAACAGCCCCAGTGTGAAAGATGTTCTTTGCTTGGCTTGGGAAAGGAGTTAAAAAACGTTGAGGGATTTACCTTAAGCGGATTTTTGAGCATTTCGTTAGCCATGGGGTACTGTGAAGGTCTTGGCAGCCTTGCACATATGATTAAGTGAAAATTAGGAATCCAGTTCATTCTACATTTAGACATTAACTGAGATGTTAAAATCATGACTGTTTCAAATTGTCTCTAGAGAGAGAAATCTGCCTCCAGATTGCTCTAAGACTTAAACTATTTTCAAAGTTTACTACTCTTTACTGTAAGCAAGGTCTGCGATAACCAGCAAAGACAACTTCTTAAAATGCTAATTTTGGATGAAATTAATCCAGGTGTAAGGTTGACTATCAAGTTAAATTCTGGCAAATTAAGGCTATGAGAATGTCAGCAGAGCTCAGTATGGTGGATTACCTGCTAAAATCATTATAAAGGTTGAAGCTTCACATCATTGCAAGCTAAGTGAAAGTGTGACTTTCTAGGGGCAAAACTCTTAATATGATTGAACTTCAAGTATATTAAAGGCTGATACAATGAAGATGTCTTCAATTTGATAAGAATTTGTCTAGTTCAGAGTGATTTTAACCAACACATAAGCTCTGGCTATTCTGTACCCTGAGGTTGTCTTGTGGTCTCTGCTGGTTCACATCCTACCTGTTTAGAGCAAAGATAAATCTTGCACACGACTCAGGAGGAGCCTGAATTTTCTCACTGTCTTAGGGTCACTAGAAAAAGGTTTTCAAAGCATGTAAAAGTATATCCAAGTTCTTTGTTTTTGTCTCTAACACCATCTCTTGACTACTTGCAATCATCATATTTTTGGGTAATATACTGATATTTAATTAATTTTCACCCCATTGAGAAACTAAAACAACAGAAGAAAAACAAGAAATAAGAACATGGGAATGTAACTCCCATTAGTCTTCAAATCTTCCATTAATCATTTCCTTTTGTTTCTAAAAGATGTCATATCTGTATTCAAAAAGAGATTTATTGTAACTTGAATCATATAATCTGATTTTTTCATGACCTTATCACAGACAGTCTTACAATGACTTTGGTTATGGGAACAGTGATCTATGGATGTGTTCAGTAGTGCAGCTGAGATTTCCTGGACCAGTGATTAATGATGAGTTCAGGCTGTCCATTGTACATCCTCTGCTATGGCATAAACACTATCCCCAAGTCCAGAACTGTTTTGTAAATGTACAATCATAACATAATTTGGTGTCATAGCACTGACAGGAGTTTTTAGCATTAATTACCATTTATTATAACAGAGTTAAGGTGTAGTTTAAACAGTAGGAACAGATTAGTTTAGGGCCTCAAACTGAAACATTCTGGGAATAGCTGCTCAAGCCAACAGCCACCTATCATGAGTGAAATTAATACATTGTAATAAAATGCTCTTTAATTCCAAAAATTAGTATTTGGATCTGAGTCCAATAAACTTATCAAATGTTTGAGCTGCCTGAATTCTGTTTCTAAGCCCTAACTCAGTCCTGCCTTTTTAATAGTTTTTCTGTTTCTCCAAGACAAAGTAATGGGGCATCCACAGCTTTTCTGGCCAATCTGTTCCAGTATCTTATCACTGTCATCACAACAAATTGCTTCCTCATGTCCAATCTAAACCTGCCATCTTTCAGTTTAAATCTGTTGCCCCTTGTCTTGTCCCTGGTGTCCTTGGTGTTTCTCTGTCTTTCTTTCAAGTTTTTTCTTTAATGTATTAAAAGGCCACAATAAGGTCTTCCCATGACTTCCTGTAGCTGAAAAATCCCAGATTTCTTGGCCTTTCCTGTAGATGAAAAATCCCAGATTTCTTGGCCTTTCCTCACAGAAGAGATGTTCCAGTCCCTGGTCGTTGTCATTCTCCTCTGGAACAATTTGGACAATGTCCATATCTTTCTTACACTGAGGTCTCCTGACCTCTTGCTCATTGGGATGGGGGTCTTTTGATCTTTGAGGATGTGATACTTGAACATTAACCATCTTAATCCCATCCAATGGAATAAAGCCTTCTTTTCTCCAGGCCCTTTTCCCATGGGATACTTGTAAGCAGATCTTGCCTTTAAGATCCTGAACTCCAGCATCTCCTGGCCACTGCAGCCAAGGCCTTTGATCTTCACACCTCTGATGAGCCCCTGCATGTCAGTGAGTGTGAATTTACCACTATCTTTAACGTTAGCTCCCAGACATGTCTAAACATTTAAAATCAAAGGCAATTTTGCAATTTCTTCTTAATTTCTGATAAAAATATTTAACAGCATCAGTGCAGTTATCAATCCCTGTAAGAGTACTCTCCTAGTAATATTTTTGAATGTTTACTTTCTATATCTTAATACAACTAACTTCTAAATTTAATATTGCAAAGGGTTTTTTCCTGCTATTCTTAAGTTTTCCTGCTATCTTTCTTTTTCACTTCTGCATAATTTCCTTGCACTCCCAGAATTCAGCGCTACAGCAGTCCAAGAGATCTGATCTGCAGATTGCTTTTTATATTTTCTATCACACTGGTGGAACAAGGATAATTAGAATATAAAAGAACATCTTGTCACTACCCAAAATCCCCTCTCCAATTCAATGAATATTTCTTGCATGCCATTGATTTATACTGGAGGAACAGTTTACAGAGCATGTGGTTTATTACACAAAAAGGAAGTAATTAAATAATATTTCACCTCATTTCACACAGAGGGTTAAAGCACATAGAACTAAAAGAGTAATGCAAGAACTTGAGAAACATTGATTCTTAAACTGTGAGCAATTAAAAGCACTACAAAATTCTGCTAATCTAGATCTCATTCGGGGTCACAGGGCCTTACTCCAAATATTATAGTACAGTTAAATGTAGATGAGAGGCTATTTAATCCTTGCAGAGAGATATCATAAAAACGATAATAAAAGCTACATGAAAATGTGAGCTTAAGCAGGAAATTATGATCTAGGAAATTTATAGAATGGATGAAAAGAAAGTTCATGTTCTCCTTACTTTTTCACTAGCACTATAAAGGGACAACTATTTTAGAGAGAAGCCTGTATGAAATACAGGGATAAGAATTAAGTTTTTCCTATGTATTACTTGGAGCAATTCCAGGTTTCACCATATCACTGCTGATTTGATTAGACTGGACTAATTTCTTTATAGTGGTAAACTGATTATTAATTTGTCTTTAAAAAAGAAGGAAGAGAAACAAAAGTTAACTGCATCCTTCTATTTAGTTTTGTCTCCTGTAGTGAGTGCTTTTAAAATTATTTTCTGACAACATTTTATTGGTAACATAGTATTACAATAATTATTTGGCTGATAAACAGACTTATCCCACTACCCTACACCGACGCAAAAGAGACTACAAGGAGAAAGAAACATAGAAGATGGAAAGGAAGCTTCTCATAATCATGGATTTTACAAGTTTGTGTCAGAATTCCCAAAAGCAGCCTTAACGTCACCAAACTGGACTTTTAATTCTTTTATATGTATTTTTGGGAATGAGAATTGAGCTGAAAATATGAGTAAGCAGTGGGGAAACATTGACATTACTCAAGAAACAGTGCCTTAGCACAGTTTAGTCCTCTTGAAATTTGTGTATATTTCGTCACGCAGAGTCAACACTGAGTGGGAAAAGTTGCTGCCAGGATAAAAAAAACCCACTTTTTTTTTTATATGGATCCATGAACAACCTGATCAGGTTCATATGGAACCTGAACAACCTGAGTGACATCCTTGCCTATATGAGGGGGGTTTGGAGCTTGCTGATCTTTTAGATTTCTTCTGTCCCAAGCCATTCTGTGATTCTATGATAGGTGAAGGCTGGAGAGTGTCCCTACAGAGATGTACAGGCTATGGGAGAGCTCTTCCCACTCAGGGTGTGAGTGACACACAGCTCAGAAGTCCTGAGAGCACTTTGCTGCTGCTTCCTCCCTGATGCCGTTTGCTGCAATTCAGAACTCAGACCACAAGAAAAATCACTACAGCTGGCTGAGTCAAGAGAAACCAATTATATTAATAATGGGAATATTCTGAAAAAATGTTCTGCTTCACCTAGATTTAAATGGGTCTGTTTTCCAGAGTTCATCACATTTCCTCCTGTATCCAAGCTGATAACTTCATAGTTGTTGGGTTTGGGATGTTTTTTGTTTGGTTGTTTCTTTTTGTGGAGTGGGGGTTTAGTTTCTTGGTTTGCTTTTGGTTAACACAGACCTTTAGAAATACCATGTTTTTCAAATAAATCTATCAATATTTTGGAAAACACAAAATATTTCATAGAGCTTTCATTTTTCATGTAATTATGTGATTGTTAAAACCCCATTAAAGCTGCACCACAAAATGTGATGAAAAAGGGAAAATCATTGTCATTATTACTCATAAAAAATTCTCAAGTTTTGAAAAAGACCTTTTTTTCTAAGAAAATTCATCTTGCATGAAAATTGATTTCTTTTTTTCAGTCACTGTGGCATATTTATTGCTCACTTCATGTATTATAAATTATAAACTACATTAAGCATATCAGAAAAAAAATATAAAGTTATCCAAGTACCCTTTTGCTTTAGAAGACATTGCCATTGCACTGAAATGAATTTTCATTTATCAAGTATCAGTACATTTTGTTTTGCAATGTTGTCCTAAAAGAAAACAAAAATAATTGTGCTATCAGGTTTCCTGTTAATTAAATAAGCAAAGATTTATTGTCATAACAGTTTTCTCATGTTGAATTTTTTAACTTAACAGCTTATATTATTGCAGTCTGGTCTATATAAACACATCCTTGTCTTATCTCCATCTGTGACTAGGTTTTATTTGACATTCTGTTATTACAAGTTGTAATTTTTCTCCATTCCTCAAATCAGGTAAGAATAACTTGTTTTTTTTTGTTTTCTGTTGAAAACAAAATACCCAATTTCTTATACCCAATTTCCTTTCTAATCTAAATTATGCATATTCTTAGCCTGCTTCCTTCACATTCTCAAAGTCTGGAAGTTGTGATTATTTAAAATAAAATTAATTATTTTCCAGTGTTTTAAAGTGGACAGCTTCTGTTCTCAGTTCTACCTTGCCTAAAAAGATGGAAGTTTGAATAACACCAAACATGCTACCCTATATAGATATGATCAGATACAATGCAATTCTGTTTTCAGGGTGCATTGGCACCTTGGTTTTGTCTAAATTCTGTTTGAAGTTTGGCTATGATGTGCTCCTTTTGGGCTTTACTGTGATTTTTATTAGAACTGAAAGTATTTATTCAAACCAAAACTGAAGAGGTTGTTTTTTGGGTTTTTTGTTGTTGGTTGTTGTTTTTTGGTTTTGTTTGGGTTTTTTTCGGTTTTTTTTGGTTTTTTTTTTGTTTGTTTTTTTTTCTTTTTTTTGTTGTTTGTTTTGTTTGGTTTTTTCCTCCTTGCTGCCTTTCTCTCCTTCCCTTCTTGATGTTAGCCCTGCTTCTGCAATTATAAACAGTAACTGGGCTGCCAGTGAAGCATACCTGAGAGCTAGCCTGGGCTAACCATGTGTGTTATGGGGTAAAAGCACTGCTCATAAAACAGATCACAAAACAACAGATCACTGCCATTCCCAGTGGCAGTAGTGGGGACAGAGGGAATGAGAGGATCTGGGAATGAACAGTGAGCCTGGGACTTTTGGTCCAGGAGGAGAGGAACCTTCTAAAAACTGTTGCAAACTGACTGTGCTATTCAGGCTGCAGCGGGCATTGGTCTTGACAAGGAGGTGTTAGATGTCACTGCAGGTTTTTCAAACTTTTCCTGCTGTTCAATGAGAGAGGATGAATTCTCTAGTGTCTGAGCTGTCATTTCTGTTCAGCAGGCGACTGCCAACCTTTCCAGCTGACACACTGAGGTGGGTTCTGACTGAGACTACTTCACAAGTTTTGAAAATTCCATCAAAGTATTTGCCTATGTTTTGTTTTTTGTTTGTTTGTTTGTTTGTTTTTCTTTTCTTTGTGCTGTTGTTGTGGTTTGTGTGGCTGTCTCCAAAAAGCTGGGTTTATATATTCACATCCTGTAGCTGAAAGCAGAGTATGTCCTGCAGGCAAAAGGTTTTCTTAAAGCAGCAAAGAGTGAGAATTCACAGCATGGAAATGGGAACTATCCTAGTAATTTATCCCAGGTGTTAGGGATAATGATAATTCCCAGTAGTTTGCTCATCAGAGTAAAGAAGGAAGGATAAAGTTAGGGTTTACTGCAAACCTGGAGTGCACTTCCCAAGACGGAAGTCAGTTCGAGTCTAAGGATGAGTAAAATTTAGAAGACCAATTCAACAGATGTGCATTTGTATATTGATTAGGATGGAGACAATAACCAACCAAATGTATGCAACATATGCTCCCGACCCAAAGCAAAGCTCCAGTGAGGCAGAAGTTCAAACGAGCAACCTCAGCACAATATCTGAGGCAGTGATATTTATAGGGACTCGTTTACGACTTCCAGCGCTACAGAATTACCCAATCTCCATCTGCTGATCTCGGAAGCAGACGAGCAGAAATAGCAGAGCACCAGACATGTAAACCATTTCTGCTGCCATCTGTGTGCCATTCATGAAAAAGGAAGTAAAGAGGATACGCACGCATACCCTGATGATGGTACAGAGGAAAGAGACACCAAAGTAGGCCTGGATATCACAACTTAAAATTAGACTAAAAACAAGCCAAAGTTTCTAACTGGGCCTTCAATACAATTGTATTTCACTACAGCTATAGACAGAACTGTAAAAGACCAGAAGGCAGAAGAACCAAAAACATGTAAAACATTATGTAAAAACAGTAAAATAGAAAAAAAAAACCAAAAAACCCAGTAAAGCCAAAACCATGTAAAACAATATCAGTAGAGGAAAAAGGGCTGTACTGGGAGATACAACTTGTCAAACTAAATAGCTGAAGTATTTTTAAAAATTCAATATAGAAAAAGAAAGAGGTGTTTCTGATCTCATTTTCCTAATTGACACTCCAGCTTTAAAAATTAAGGAATGTTTTTCTACTTACATGTGAGTAATTAAGAGAGATGTACATTTCACTGGTATAAGGTCTCTTTGCAATTTGCTGTCAGAGTGATGGGACATTACCTGGATACAAATGTAACCTACAACAATTGTAAAATAGGTTCCAGGCTACCAGCACTGCTTTCATGGATGTGTAGTGCTGTATCATGAATTTAGCACTTTCTTCTTGCTTCAGTAAAGGTAAAAGTTTAATTACTAAAGCATTAATTTCATTGTATAAATCGAACTCAAGTCAACAACACAAAATTAATCATAAATTACAACTGACCTTTGCTTCATGTACAGTATTCAAGACCAGAGAATTATTTGGAGACTAAATAATCCCTTGTTTGGAGAGAAAGTAGATTCCAAGTTTCAACATAAGAATATGTAAAACAATTTATCCTGAGACTGTGTCATGTCTTTCATCAGATGAGATGAAATGTACATCTCAGAAAAATGATCTGTAAGCATGTTAATAATAATAAATTGATAACAGAAAAGCTATTATAAAATCTTTAATCCACTAAAAATTATATATTATAATTCCACTCACAAGTTGTATTAATTAAAAGGGTTTTAACATGGACAAAACAACGAAAGACAAACAGCAATCTTTAAAATTAGGCAAGAAAAGTTTTGATCTCTACCAGATTTTCTTCTGAGGTCTGAAAATTAACTTACAGAATGATCATGTTTATGCCTTCCCAGTTACTATACTTAACTCTCCACATACTGTAACTTTTACAGGAAACTGATATTGGGGAAAATGAACCTTTGCTCTGACTCAAGTACTGGCTATCCTTATTTTAGGAAGATCTAATCATTGTTGAAGGAGAAGGAATCCCTATATTTTCTTTTCACACAGGACATTTTGGACCATCTCTGAAAAAAGAGACCTTATACCTCCAAAATGGGTAGTAGTAGGTGGTTAAACTTCAAGCTTCTTCTACAAGCAGCTCCAGATTAATTTCCTGCTAAAATCTGAAGGCATGGGAATTTCTTTGCTGCAACAGAATGTGTGGATTTCCATGGCCATTAAAACAGAGATCTTCAAGGGAAGAAACATGGTTTTAATAGGATGGAGCAGCTGAGTGTACAACATTCAGCTCAGTTTAAGTAGGTTTCAGAAACAAAGGGTAGGACTCATCAGTCTCACCTGACTTTCAGCACAGGCACCTACCATTTTAACCAGTTATTTGTGATTTGTGCTTCCTTTATCTTCAACAGAGATCTGATCAACTCAGTTAATGGAGTTTAGGATGTAATTCCTCTGAACAAATGTAGGCATCTGTTTAGGATAAGATGAATCACACTCTAAATTCCATTGTCTCTATTACTGGGTCTTCTCTGGCAGTAAAGGGAATTGAAAGTGACTTGCTGAAATGCGCATCAGCACCCCCATTTAGTCAGATGAATCTTGCTGTAAGGGATACCACCCAAAGAACTTAGTATTACAAATGTTCCAACAATTTGTCTAACCCAGCCTGATAGGACTGAGCAGGTCACCAAACAGCAGCTTACTTTTCATCTCATAAAGGGGACTTTCCTCTAACTTGCCTTCTCTGCAATGTGGTGGAAGAAGAGGTGACACTAGACTTGTAAACTAGGAGAAATTACACTCCATAACTATCTAAAAACAAACAGAATAACCCTGTGAAAATCTGAGGTCAGGCTCTCTCAAAGAAATAACACATTTTGTTCTGATTTCTTTGGGGGTAAATTTTCACCTTTGGAACAGGGCTAACTAACTTTTAAAGCTTTTACCACATATATGCAGCTGCCTTTAGAAAATCAGGCCAGCATAATTTCCATCAGGCCAACTTGCATTATAGTGTCCATGCCCATGGCATAAAAAGGCTGAAAGAGTTGCTGAGAAATTATATAATGCAGGGAGCTCTGAGATGGACTGATCCAGGAATCTGAAATAACATATTCTGTCTGACAAGGTGAGAGTCAAGCTCTTAGCCCAAACACTTAAACACCTTGTTCCACACGGTGTGGCAGATTTAAGCTTAATTTGTTCTCCCATGACACTTGTACTAATCCATACCCGATATCCCTCGAGAGTTGTGTAAATTGCACTGCCTGATAAACTGGTAACAACTCACAGTTCAGCTGAGCATGTTGAAAACCCGGGCTCATATTCCCTTTAGGGCATTCAGTCTTATTGGACATGAATACCAGCAGAATAATTTCATTTCTGTTTTCATCTCACTTTCTTCCCCCTCCACCTCTTTTTTCTCCTTAATTCATGAGGTAGCAAGAGAAATTGGAAAACACTATCCTTTCAGCTGTCCTGTTCACCCTCCTTTTAATGTGTCTATATTTCGAATACTAGAAAGACTGTGGAAGTGAATACAAATGATTGCTATGTTCATTAACGAAGAAATTAAAAGAAATAAAAACAATAATAATAATTTAAAAAAAGAGCAGCTGAGCTATGGCTGGATGTAAAGGATATAAGTATCACTCAGCATTTAACCAGAGCTCGTGTTGTCTGTTGTAAAAATCCAATAAACCTCCTCTTTAAAGGCAAGTTATTTACAGTGTTTTTCCTCCCTTAGGGAATACATTTGCAAGCTCGATGCCAATAATTCTAGGCAGGAAACATTGTGATTACATCTGAAAATAGTGTTCAGCAACAGATGAATTAGCTGTCCCCTTTGCTGGCAGATAAATTTGTTTGTGTTCCACAGCCATTGTTTTAGTTAAAAAAGTAATTTTTAAAAGTTTATCAGGGATTAGAAGCACAGAGTATCACAGATACATGGAATAACTGTGGCTGAAAAGGATGTCTGGATATTGTGTGGTTTGATCTTCATCTCAAGACTGGTCTAGTTTCAAAGTTAGTTCCACAGACACCCAAATATTAGAGCTTCAGGGGTTCCAAAACTGTCATTAGATCAATTTCTAGTTTTAGCGTGACTTGTATAAAATTCTTTTGTGTTTGGAATCCAGTCAGCTTTCAGTAAAGAATGAGGACAACTGACTGCAGAGGGCACTGCTACTGCAAGATGTGGACCAACTTACACCTCTGTCTAAGTCTGCCAATGTTTTTGAGCTTCCAGATTTGTTTCTGCAACACATTTTCTGATTTTTTTCTCAGCAAAAAGGAAGTATTATATGGCAAATCCAAAAGAAGAACCTTTGAGTAAGACCATAGACTAAATATTATTTGGAGTCCTGAGGGAAATTTTCTCTATTGAATTTGGGTTTGATATCATTCGTAGCATGCAAAGCTTAAGGGTGAGATAATGATGCTTAAGATGTGTCTACAAAAAACCCAAACTGTTTATATTATTCACACTCCTAATGAGAAATGCACAACGAGGCAGTCTGAGAATCATTGGAGACCAGCTACATGACTACAGCTGCTTTCATTATCCTTATATCCAGTTTCCAACTGTGCCACAGGTGCACCTGGAAATAAACATAGTATGAAGGCACAAGATGAGAATTTTGAGCTGATACAGGAGCAGAATGTAAATGCGCTGATGCTGAGTAGTCATTCCCAAAATGTAGGTTAGGCTGTGATAGAGGTTAATATCAGAGTAATAGATATGAGAGTGTGTTTTTTTCATATGGCAAGGTTTTAGGGAGTGGAGGAAGCTTTTGTCAGAAGAGATGAGGGGCTATATTGGACACAGCTGGTTCCAGGTGACTCCTTAATGGCCCCACCACTGGCCAAAGGCTGCTTCTTCAGCAAAGCTGGTGATGTGTCTACAAAAATAAATTCAGAAAAGGAACTAAAAACACTGTAGCAGCTGTGAGAGAGGAGTGGGAAAAGATTTGAGGAAAAAACCCCCAGCCTTTACATCTTTTCTTCTGCTGTCTTGTTGAGGAGGAGGAGGAGGAGTGAGAGTGTCTAGGTGAGCATCCAGAAGCCAACCAAGGCCAAACCCACCACTGGGAATCTGAAAAAAAGCTTCAAGAACATAAAAATGACCAGTGGCATAGACTAACATGAAGTTGTTTCTGCTGATTTTCTTCAGAATCAGCCCCTTTACTGACCTTCAAAATATTATAACAAATGTAATGAAACCACAGTTTTTTTGAAGTCTCCATCACCAGCTCTGTCACCTCTGCTGGTGCCAGGAAGTGGGATTTTGAAGGTTATTATCTGTGTTACTGGATACTATCTCCAGAGTTTAGAAATAGGAAATGGTGACATGTCGAATTAAAACCTGTTTTGATATACAGTAAACAAAATTAATATAAAAAGCACCACTGAAATCAGACTTTTTAAATGTGTTTGGAATAAATTGAAAGTATTGTGCATTATACACTTGAGGGAAAATAGGGTTTTTACCTCACATTTCCATTTTCCTGGAAGTTAGGAACACTGAAGAAATCTACACTTTCTAGAAGTGATTATTTTTTCTCTTCATTTACATCATATCATGTGATGTACTTGCTTAATTCCTTTTTTTAAGCCTTAGTTCCTCTTTTCAGTCTTAGTTCCTCATGCTTATGGTGATGGCCAGAAAGAATAAAAGAGATTATCTAGAAATGTGAGAGAATTATCTACAAGAATTTAAAGAAGATACTTGTTTTGTATTATTACAGAACAAAATACCTCAAACTCCTTATTCACCTAAGAATACCTTATTCACAGGATTAACCTTCCTGATTTACAGTGTCACAGCACGAGCAAAGAAGACACAGGGGAAGAACTTTTGTAGGATTGGGCCCTCAAGTGACCCTCAATGGTGATTGGTTTCTCCTTCGGCAGCAAACTTTTGTGAAAACAAATTGCCCAATCTAAAATTTGTCCCTGTAGTGTTCGACTGTTTACGGATCATTTACAATGCTCTTGCGAGCACCTTGCTAAAAGTACTTTGAAATATCAAAATGGACATTATTTGTGTAATAAGGTTTGGGGTTTAATAGCTTCATTCACACATGAGGAATCATAGGCTTTCCTGACAGGCATCTATTAAACAAAATGATTTGCAACCTCTGCTTAAGGGGAGAAAACCTTTGTATTACTGTGCTGGACAAAGATTAAATAGGCCTTATGTCTAAGCAGGAGGGCTTTTTGTAGCAAGGAAAAGCAGAAGATTTTTAGTACAATGCTTTTGTTAGGGTGATGACTGAAGTGGGAAATAATCTATGCTGCTGTCAGAAAGAAAGGGATTGGGAGAGAAGTTTAAAGCATAAGGAAATCTATTTCCTGAAACTATGTCCTTAAGTCTAATTTCCAATTCACTAATGTTTTTGGAGTTGAAGGAAGTTTACCTGTGGAATTTTCTAAAATTCTTCTTTTTCCATCTTCTTAGCAATCAAAGAAATTCTATTCTCAAACAATTTGTGGCACCTATGGCACCCATGAAGCTGCGATGAGCAAAAGTGTCTCTTTCAGGTACAGAAGCCATTTATTGTCTATATTATAAATCACTTCACTATGTCTTTTCTACTTAATTAAATAGCTTGAAGAAACATTGATGGGTTATGAAGTTTCATTCCACCTGCAGTGAAATTGTGATTAACTTTGGCATGATTTTAATCTGGGACAGCCTTAGGACAGCCTCATTTTAGGCCTTCATGCAAGCTTGAGATCATTCCCAAAAGGCATTTTGCATGTGGCTGCTCTGATCTGGAGGCTAAGAGAGTTTAAAAGAAAAGTGGAGGCCATTCTGTTTCACTCAAATTTAGTGCCAGGAGGAAATTCTAATCAAATTTATTTTAAATAATTGATGGCTTGCTGCCCCAGTTTACCATTTAAACTCTAATTACTAGCACTTGCTAGAATAGTTTAAGAGATTTTTTTGGCCTGATTCAGTTTTTCACCCTGAGCTACCATAATTTGAGATGTTTTAGAGTATCATGTGTGGCTACCACTTTCCAGAAGGACCTAAGTTCTGTATCATGTTTGCCAGATCAATCTGAAGGTTTCTGGCAGCTTTAGACAATCCAGGTGGTGACAAAGCTCTTTGTATAGAAAACTGAAATCCAGTTCTGGTGAACTGGTGAAAATGCATTCACTTAAGTAGCTATAATGGAAATCTGCTGCTTGACTTACATTTTAAACAGCTCTCATTTTCTCTGGGTTTTTTTTTGTTTTGTTTTGGTTTTTTTTTTGTTTGTTTGTTTGTTTTTTTTTCTTTTTCACACAATTCACATGTCACAGCAGAATGGCACAGGTTCAATGACAGACAGATCTCCCTATCTCCTGAGCTCTCAAACGTATATGACATTTCACATGGCTTTACATACCAGTATTTAGGCAATTAACCCATGTTTATGTGCTTGTGTAGTAGGTATTTTGGTCTGAACCTGAATTCCACCCTCCGTGACTGTTAATCAGAGAGCTTGTCCTGAAAGAGATACTAAAAAATCATTGCAGTGAACAGATGTGGTGACAATGTCCATACTAATAAATTAAAAAGGGCCAGGCCAATGGCTTGGGTCAATTTTTACTTTATTGAGTAATGCCTGAGGGCAGACAGGAGTTAGATAAGATCAGGGACTGCTGTAATTAGGCACTTAGGACCTCACTATTTTGAGTAAAATGACTGTTTTATGTTGTGGCCAAGAAAGCTGTCCCAGCTTGACCTCTGTTTCCTGTAATTCTGTTCAGGTGATAATCCCCAGTGACAGTTGTAATCTATTTGTCTGGCCACTCAAATTGGATTCAGGGGAAGAAGATAACAACATAATAGCCAAGGGCAAATTTAAGCAATACATCTTGACCAACACTATTGGTTAAGGTTTGACTCAAGCCAGGTTTGGGGGAATCTAACATCCACAGTCAGTATGCAAATATAACTGGATTAATCACTTTAGTCCATAAATATTATGGCAGTGAGCTGCATGCCAGGATCTCCCCTTGAGCAGTGATACCTCTCAAGGTTACTCCTGGAGGCCAAAAGAGTCTTTATTGTGTAAAATACTCAGTGAATTGGAAAATGTTGAAATCTAAGATAAGTGATGTAAAGGATTGATTGCACAGATATAATCCTTTAGGCATAATCCACTGACCAAGTCTGGGACAAAGTCTGCATCCAGCCACATCTAAACTCCTCGCTGAGAAGGAATTCAGAGTGCATGTGTCAATGAAAACCTCTCTCTGACTCCATTCTCCATGCAGTAAACACTCAAAAATGCCTTGCCATTGAATCTTGTGAAATCATGTCATGTTTACCATCAACTTTGTAAAATCACTCTTTATATCAGTAAACATGCTACTTCTGTTTTATGAGGGTGTGTCATTACACTCTCAACAAAGCTGCTGTGCTAAATGATCTCAGTGCCAGAAAATGTACTTTATTCTGCTTTATTTACTAGTCTTACTAGGGTGTTTTCTCTGTGAACAGTTAAGTTGCAGTATCACAGTGAAAGTGATGTCACACCTTGGTCTCTCTCTGCCACAGGATGCTCTCTCTCATTTCCTTTCTCTTCAGCCCTGAGCAACTTCCATTTTCATCTCCTACTTCACACCAGTGCTGGGCTTGTTTGATCTCTCAGAGAAGCAGTTCAGAGAAAGCTGCACATTTTTCTACTGTACTTTTTTATGGGTCACCTGAGGGTTTCATGCCCACAGAGATCACACTTATGCAAGTGTTTTCACAAAGGAAACAACCCATGGGTGCATCAAGCCACAGAAGGGAAAGGGAAAAGAGCATGACTAGAAGACATCAAATCAGTATTTCCTTAATCCAAGCTGTCACAGTGCTGCCTGTGGGTGCAGATACCCTACAAAGATGTGCTAATTTAAAAATGGTGGTGCAGCAGTGAAGTGACTGAAATGGTGCCCCCACCTTCTGCTTCAGCAGTTGGAGATTTCAGTGATGTGTTTTAGCCTCTTCATAGGGTGACCTAGATCAAGGGTCAGCTGGTAACTAACTCTGAGAGGTGGGTTAACCTTAGCCCACTTCCCTGGACATTCTTTCCCTGCCCCTTCCCACCAGATGAGAAGAAAAAAGTGTCTAACAGCTCAAGGACTCAGGCAAATACAGGGACATTATTCACCAGTTACCACCACGGCAAAAAAGACCTGACTTGGGGAATAGCAGCTTCATTTATTGTCAGTTAAAATAGATTCAGGAAGCGAGAAATAAGGAGAGACTAAAACTTATCCTTCCCACTACGACTCTTCCCCAGTCCTCTCTTCTTTCCTCTGCTCCTGACTCCTCTTCCCTGGGCTTCAGGGGTGTCTCTGCTCCAGTGGGATCTCTCCAGGCCTGTCAATGAAAGATGCCTGCTCCAGGGTCCCTTCTGCCCTCCTCCTGAGGCCCCTCTTGGGGTCCCTCTGCTGCCGTTGCCTGTAGCCCTGTCTGGAATCTGTTTCTCCTGGCTTCCCCAGCTTGGCTGATGGGCTTTTCTGTGCCCTGGGTGGCTCACTAGACCTGGCTGGGACTTTCTGTGTCCAGCACCAAAGGGATTTTTGGTGGTCTGAAATGTTGTAAACCACTTCACATGGTCACAGACTGGGACTGACTGGCAGGAGCAATGGCCCTATTGCCACCTGAGCTGGTTAATTCAGAGGGATGTTACAACAGGAAACACTTTCCCACTGACTAGTTGGTGCTGCTATTTTGTCACAAATTCCATATCACAGGGAGTTGCCATTTTATGAAAGGTGTTTTTTTGTATGTATCTTCATACTGCCTTTGTAGTGCCTAGCAGTGACACTTTCCAGTAGAGAAGTTTATTCAAAGCCCCACAGGGCTCAAGTCCAAAAAATCTGGCCTTGAATATTTCCAGGGTTGGGGCATCCACCTTTTTTCTGGGCAGCCTGTTCCAGTATCACCACCTTCCCCATAAAGATTTTCTCCCTAATATCTACAATAAACCTTCCCTCTTTCAGTTTAAAGCCACTCTCCCTAATCTTATCACTCTTTGCCTTTGTCAAAACTCCCTCTCTTGCTTTCCTGTTTGGGTCATCTTTAAGTTCTGGAAGGTGCTAAAAGGTGTCCCCAGACCATTCTCTTCTCCAGGCTGAACAGTCCCAACTCTCCCAGCCTGTCCTGATAGGAGAGGTGCTCCAGCCTTCTCTCTGATCATCTTAATGGTCCTCCTCTGGACTCACTTCAACAGGTCCATGATCTTATGTTGGAGACCCCCAAACTGAACACAATAATCCAGGTGGGGTCTCACCAGAAAATAGCAGCGTGGCAGAATCACCCCCTAGACCTGCTGGCCGTGTTGCCTTTGAAGCAGCCCAAGATACAATTGGTTTTCTGGGCTGTGAGTTCACATTGCTGGGTCATGACGAGCCTCTGTGTTCCTTCCAGGCTCCTGCCTTTGCTTCCACCCTCTGTAGGCTTCCTTCTTGGGTTTGAGTTTTGTTTTGTGATTCCACTTTCAAATAATGTTCTAAATACTCTTTTGGTGAGTTGTTACTCTTTCACCAATGTCCTCCTACATATGTGTTGAGGGCTACAATGTCAGTTAAGTATAACTTTATTGTTTATAAGGGATATTTCAGTTGGCGATCTCTTTTAAATATCTTTTTCCATATTCTATACTCATCATCTGTGATTGGGAAAGGCAGCTGATTCTCTCCTGAGATTAGCAACATAATGATCAGTGGTAGATGAAGTTCAGTTCCACAAATCCCTGTTTTGAGAAAGCCATGATGTTGAAAAGAAAAAGGAGCTGTGCAAGAATTAGGCAGGCATATTTAACAAACCCATACTAACATGAGGAACCTTGTTTTCTGCACACGGTCACCTCACACACCATATTTCTTACAATATCTGACATTGAAATAGATCTTCAAAAAGCATACAATGTTTGTATATTCAGACTTACAATCTGTTAGGAACAGCTGGAGGAAAAAAATTGACATAAGTGGAAGAAATTATTCAACTACTGTATCATCAGATGATTAAGATAATTTGGCAAATTGTTTCAGAACCATTAGAATAATCATGAAAATCTGCCTATAAAAATGGAAAATATAAAGCTTCAAAAGCAGACTAAGTCACTGAAGAGCAGTGCCTTCAGGTTATTTTCATGGTTAGGATTGTTGTCTTCCACAGCAGCCCTCATACCACATTCACTTTCAAACACTGTGTTTCACATGAAGGGAAAATAAGCAAAATAAATAAATAAATAAATAAATAAATTGTGTTCTGTGTGCTTCTGCATTTCCCTAATACATATGCTGTGTCATTACAGCCTACAAGAAATCTCAAAACCAAAGATATTTGCTAGACCAGGAAGAAAATTCCATTTTACCGAATTGTTACATCTGAATAGAATCCTATAAATCAGCTAAAAAGGTGAAGGGAAATATTGTCCTAAAGCAGACACACAAATGTGACAAAGAGAATGCAAAGCTAGCATTTCCTTCAGGTCTTTTGTTCTGGTCCTGTTTTTTGTCAGAAATAATTCCTTGTTCACTGAGGAAGGAAGTAGTACTCAATCACTTACCATAGGTCACAAAATTCTAATGTGGGGAAAACCCCACTTCATATAAAATGATGTATCAGTTGAAATATAATGTAGGCAATTCAAACTGCTAAAGAGTCTAACTTTAGCCACATATGGTGTACAGCTCCTAAAATCAACAGTCTGACAGCGATGAATAGTCTATAGTTGTTTGAGCAAAACACAAAAATCTGGTCAGAGACCCTGGGTTCATCCTAAATGATCAGGCCAAAATCTCTTCTAATAAATCTTACTTTTGCATGCAATGTCAAGCTAAAAACATTCACTAATAATCTTTATGTAAACAATGACATTTTTATGTAATCATCAGAATATGAAAAAAAAGTAAATAGAAAAAAGAAATCTCATCTAAAGAAACTTTCAATATTCATTAATATATGAAACACATCAATATTTTTGATGGAGAATTCAATTTTTTAATGCTAATCTTTTTTTTTTTTTTTAAAGCACACTCTTTTCAGATTTTGTGAACTCTACATGCCTCATCTTCCAAGCCAAGTTTCCATGTACCTTCTGTTCAATACAGCAGCTTTTTTTGTCAACTGTTTCAAAGAGGGGATTTGAAACCACAAGTCTCCCACCTCACTGGGACAATAATCAGTTTTTTAACAGACATGATATTATATCTGCCAACATGCCTTGTAAATGTATAATTTAAATAAAGCTCAGCAAAATGTTATTAGCATGTTATAATAAGGACTGGATGCTGGCTTATACAACATTTTCCCTTCTTTCCTTGAATTTCTAAGATCTTTATCTTTCCTATGCCCATTTCAAGTATGTGAACAGATCACAGCATGTTTGTTTTCTGCCTCCTTCATCACACAGACATTGCGTTTTGAAGCTTTCCAGGAGGTCATTGACTTGTGGATAAGGATTTAACACAAGCTTCCTCCCACATCCACCATCTCTGAGTACAATTTATTTCAAAATAAAGCTTCCAGTTCACAGGCCATGAAGAATCAACCATAGTCTTGATATTCTTCTGAGATATTTTGTACATTATATTGGGGTGATGGATGTTGTAGGGTCATGAAGGAGCACATGAGATTATTTCAGGAGAGTTCATTTTAACAGTCTTCAAAATACTGTGAATGTTATAGTGCTTTAAATGTATGTTTAATGTTTGTTTAATGGATGTTTAAAAATTCTTTAAAAACCCTTTATCTAGTCTGCAATGTCCTAGGTGTGTGTCACTGCTAGAAGCCCTGTCTGTTTCAGGCCATTTTCACTTCTAATCCAATTACCCAGGCACTTTGGGTACACGGGTGTATTACGATGTAGTTAACATTGGTGCTGATTGGTAAAACAGGTTTCCAAGTTGCTTCTGATCAGCTTGAGAATTCTCCTGTTAGATTTTCACCTCTGTAACTTTTCCCACTTTCTTAGAAGTTTGGTTTCTTAGACAAGATGTCACAGTCAAGTCTACTGATGCACTACTGCTATTAGACACATGTAAGAAATTACATTCTGAACAATGAATTTTACTCTCACACAGAAATGTATGAATATTTATGAAGTCAGAATTCTTCAATTTTTTTTCTTACTTTCCTCAAATGCTGCTGTCCCACCTATGCCTTTTTTCCTTTCTTTGAAGCCTGTGGGCCCAGAGAGCAACAGAAATTGGTCATGACACACATCTGTCTTCTCAGGAGTTATACTAGTTTAAATTCCTCATGAAACTACACCAAATTTGATATATTTGGGTTCTATTTGCTTTGGAAATGAAGGAGGGAAATTCAGTTAAGTCTGCTTTTATTCCATTTGGTATAGCCACATAGTAATTTCATATGCTTAAACAATCCTTTTGAAATAACAATTTTAATTCAGAATAATTTTACTGAAAGTGGCTGTGTGGGTAAGCTTAAGAAATCAATTGAGTAACTATAAAGAAAATCAAAGAAATCTGTAATAATAGACATGAAGACAAAATTGCATCCTTGAAGTTCATTCCATCAACAGTAGAGACAAGAAGAAAATTGCACATGCACAGGTACATAGATAAACAGAGCTGTTCTTTACCCTAACCCAATGCATTGCTAGATCACTGCAGAGCATGCCAGAATTCTCTTTATTTAAAATGACTGTGAAATAGCAAAAGCATCAGGGATGATGCAAGTGCTTTCATGTGATCAAAAAGACATGATGACAGAATGAAGACTTCAGCTAAAAAAGAAAATTATATGGAGATTGTTCTGATGTTTTTGTAATTGAGCTGGTCCGAACCTGAATCAGTCATGCCAACACACTGGGTCATGAACATCTCAAAGGAGTGTCCTCAAAGAAGTGTAATACATCTTGGCTGAGGCTGAGCTTTGTTTTCCAGGGACTTATTTGTGTGCTTTCTTTTTCAAATAGCTGCTTATTTTTTAGAATAAACAGGATACTTCCTCAAGAAATGGTTGCTTATGTGTAGGTGACATTGAAGAAAGAAGGCTACACTGGAGTAGCAGGGCTACTTTATTCGGTTGTAAGAGTCTCCAACAGATTTCCTTACTCTGCTTAGTGCTGGGCAGTGATTTGAATGTTGGTTCTGGCACCTGAATTTTTTCCAAAGTAATCTTTTATCTAAAATAACTTCATTTTTATAGTCTATCAGCTTTCTGTTTTCTTTAGCATTGTGGTATGCAGCAGAGAGACTATAGTTTAAATTTCTTGCTGTTTCACTTAAACCTATTACTCCCTTATGTATTTTTAATATGGACTTTGCAAGCATCTTTATATTTTTGCTCAATGACAAACTTTGAAAGGTATCTTTTCACCTGATTTGGAGGAAAACTCTTTCAGCGTTTATAATTTGAAGTAATTTTCTGCCTATCCGTAACCTAGAAATACCTATATCTGTCCCTAAAATAATGTATGACATGGAAAAGATGAAAAGTTTTTATTAAGCCCAGATGAATAAGCTTTCTTGCTTTCTTTCTTATCCCCTTTCTAGGGGATGAGCTACTATATGTGTGTTTATTTAAATAACCATCTCAGACACTTTAAAACCCTGAGATGAGGGATATTCATGTGAAGACTCTTCACATCCAGAGGTAATCCTTTGTGGAATCATATCTTTTAACAGTAAGAATAAATCCAGGCAGTCCTAAATATGTGAGGAAAGAAGTTACAGGGAATTAGTAGGAGAGGCAGACTGGTTCTGTCAAAGCTAAAACAATGGGTTAGCAAGTAGATGTTTTTGATATTTTGAGAAGGACTGAAAGAGTATGTGAGGCTACAGATATTAATGAGTTATTCTACTAATGTGCTTACCTGTGAAATATTTAAATAATAAATTTTAAAAATTTAATTTAAAAAATTAGAAATTTATTAGACTAGACTATCTTTTTGTTATAGAAAAACTCCATATTCAGACTTCATGTTATCATGAAGCTAAATCAGCCCTGCAAAAATGCCTAGTACTCTAAAAGTACTCTACTTGAGTTGTCAGCGCCTCATGTTGTTCATTCAAAACCACTCAGCAGTTGTGCCTTTTGTCTTCCAAGCCTCCACTTTGCAGGACTTTGCAGAGTGTATACAAAAAGTGACCACTTCACACACACATGAACAACCTTTAAACCAAAATATTAATTGAATAAAATGTCTGCAAGGAGCTGGTATACACCAAATTTATTCCTCATTGAATTAATTCTACTCCATAAATAAAATTCTGTCTTAAAGTGGGATAAAAATGACAAGGACAGTAAACCCAGATAATACCTTCAATTTAAACTCTCCTAATACTTAGCTGTTGCATAAAAGTCAATTAGTCACTGTCAGACATATTTTCTCAAAATATTCCTCTTGGTAAATATATTTAAAGGATAACTGTGATTGGCATGAGGTTTCAACAGATGGATGTGATTTTTCAAAAATCGTGCTTTAAAGTGTTGCAGGGAACAGGCTGATGAATACCATATATCACTGTTTTATAATGAATGCCGTAGAAAATTGGAGTGTAGAGATAAGACCTTTATTTCTTTCTTCCCTTCATTTATATTTTCACTGTTAGGAATAATTGTGTTGAAGAATCCATGCTCACATGGAAGTCAATGAAAGTCAATATTTAATATGATTTCTGTTTCAAAAAGAGCACTTACAATTTTTTTTTTTTTTTTGTCCTTGAAGCTCAGAATTAAGCTTAGTTTCATCCATACATTCATTGTCCATAATATTTTGATGCACAAAGAGTAGCACAAGGTCCAGGCCTCTCCTTTTTACAATTTAAGAAAAGACCCTGATCAGCTACTTAGAGGTCTTTATCTGAGATGCTCTTTGTCTTATAAATCAGGTTCCTATGAGAAAAAAAAGTCAGCATTCAACATATCATAGGAACAAAGAATATTTTGGGTTGGGCAGGACCTTTAAGTTCATCTAATCAAAGATTCTGGTAATGAGCAGGGGCATCTTCAACTAGATCAAATTGCTTATAGCAACATCCAACCTGACTTTAAATATTTCCAGGGATGGGGCATCTACAGTCTCTCTGGGCTACATGTTCCAGTATTTTACAGCCCTCATCATAAAAAAAAAAGTCTTCCTTATATCTATCCTGAACATGCCCATTACCTCTTGTCCTACCAACACTATTACTTGGGAATGTAGATTTTATATAAAGTACCAGGCACCTTGCAAGTGGGCTTGTAGCAAAATTTTCCTTTGCAATTCAATGGGCTCCTTCGTGCTTCAGAACCCCTTGGGCATACAATCTCCAGACAATGGACATAGATCTATCATCATCTGCTGAGAAGGAGTTTCGGATATTTCCAGGCTTGTGAGAAGCTATAACATGACTCAACAATAATTCTCAGAAAAATATGTGCAAACATAGCTTTTCTTTGTTGATGAGCTATTTATGAGATGATCCTAAAATCATCTGATATATTGGGTGTCAAAATACTTTCTAAAAAAATCAAGACACATTTTCCTCATTAAAAAATTAAATATTTAGTGTGAATTATAATCTTTTCCCTACATAGTAGATATCAATACTAACAATTGAATTATTCTAATCTGGGGACTTCTGATAAAACACAAATGCCCCAATGAACAAACAAACAAACAGAAAACACCTCAACCTCTCTTTCTAAGTAATCTTTATCAAAAGATTTACTTCAAAAGAATCACAGGTGTCTCTTTTTTTTTTTTTTTTTGTAAAGTTTCTGCACAGTCCTAGTCACAAACCTAATTGAACTATGTTATTTTCTTCATTTGAGTAAATATTTTGAAGGTCTTTTTTCCTCTGATGCTATCCAAGTTCAAAAAGGTACAAAGACTAGAAAGGGAATTGTGATCAAATTATCATGATCATTCTCCTAAAGGAGGCTAAAGAATGGCAGCAGGTATGCAATTATGGCTCAAGCACGTGGAAATGTACCTCAATGTGCTTAACAGGACACAGGTTGCCTTCACTCTTTGTGCAAGAAGGAGAAGGACTGCTGTTTTCAGCCCATCCATATGTAGAAAGATTTTGGAAAATGTTCAGCTATCCTAATACTGTAGTTAATACTAGGATAAAATTCAGAAATCAAGTTGTTTCAGCTTTTTTTTTTTTATCCTCACTTGAGTTTTACTCATTTCTAATCATATTCTTTTCACTTCAGCATTTTGTTGTAAAGGTAATAAAAACTGTGTAGCATAAAACATCAGGACCCAATTTTTTCACCTTCTGTCTCCTTTGTGAGCTATAGGATTGCATACAATTAGGAAACAGAATTGAAATACCTCCATTAACTCTGTATTGGTGTTCTGAAGTCCATTTTTCTCATCAGCACCTTTTATTTCTCATATTGGACTAAAGCCCAGATACTCAAAGGTCTCTGAGTATGCAAAGTCCACTGATTTCACAGCAAACAGTTGCTTTCAATAACTCCTGAAAAATATGGACTTCATTTGTGCAAGCACCAAGACTCTGTAGTACAGCAAGAGTCCCAAAGCTCAACAAACTTTGTAGCAGTTCTGCAAGGTTTTATTGTTTAAGAACAATAACCTTTACCTTTCTCACAGCTCCTTCAGGAAGTGCTTTCCAGGTCCCCTCTCCCTACTACCAATTGACTTACACTCCTGATTATTCTGCTGTTACAGAGTGAAGATTCAATTCAGCAATTCTGAAAAATTACTATATTGATGCCAGCTCATAGAGTTTCAGTCATCTGAATCCACTTCCCTTTTCTGTTCTTCATTTGGAGTGTGGCAAAATTGGGTGTCCATTTGATCTCCAGACAATCAAGATGCTCTACGGTTTTAATCCTGAATCCCTTCATAAAAATGAATTTAAACTCTTCCACATTCCTCATTTGACATCCTGGTTTCTGGCCTATATTGCAATTGAGGCATCACACCAAAACCATTGTGTCACATCACAGTTTTTCATTTTATCAGCCATGGAGCTGTCAGTTAAAAAGAATTGGTCTATTAGAGAAAATATTTGCATATTTATAGACCTACTTAAGGGAATAACTGACAAAACAATAGTGATGGGATGGACAAGATGCCCTCCTGGTGCTGCAAGGACCTCCATCCAGAATCTTTGTATCAGTGGATAAAATTATGTCTGGCTCACTTAGCAACATATTCCATCCCAGTCTGAGAAAGCAGAAGGCAAAATCACAACCACCACATCCTCCTGTGCTGACAAGATGAAAATCCATCTGCTTTTTCTGTGTCCAGCCACACTCACCTGCCTCACCAAAGGGACAGAAGCAGGTTACAGTGTTCACAACCAGTCTTAGCTCAGCACTGTGTGCACAGCTATTACTGCTGTATTCTGAAGTAAAAAGTGTGCATTTCCCCAAAAATGACATTGCTCAGTAATTGAGATGGATAGAAGGATCATGTTTCAGGGGAGTTTATTATTCTCTCATAATAGGAGAGATGGCAGAAGGTGGTTTCCAATGACAGGAACATTCTGATGTCAAGATGTCTTTCTTTTAAATTGCACTAAAACGTACCTACTAAAAATAGTTGATGAGAAAGCAGCATGTGAGATAAATCCACACACTATTTTTGCTCATGGACTTTTATTTTGGTGTTTATTAACTAACTGGTTGTGTTAAAAACTCCTTATTGTTCTTGGCCATATATCAAGGTTCTCCTTAATCACCACCTAAGATTGCCCCAGAGAATTTCCCAGGTATGTGATGACAAGCAGCAGTTTATCCAAAGGTGAAGATCACCCTAGTTTGGAAAGAGATTTTGAATAAAGGCACATGAAAAGCAAAACTTAAAGGTTACAAAAAAACCCCTGGTGGTGGATCAAAATCACTTTGAAATCAAGATGAGTTTTCTGCTAAATTCTTCCAGACTTTGAAAAAATCCCAATACCAAGATGTTGTGTTAATATTTGCAATTGTTCTGATATTTCCTAGCTGATCATAAGGAACAGTTGTATTGTAATGTTATTGAATGTCTATAACAGAATCATAGAACAATAGAACCACTTAGGCTGGAAAAAATCTTAAAAATCATCAAGCCCAAAATCTTTAAGATCATCAAGACCAACCATTAAGCCATCACTGCCAACTCATTACTGAACAATGTCTCCAGGTGCCACATCTACACTTCTTTTACATACTTCCAGGGGTGGTGACTCCGCCTGCCCTTGGCAGCCTATTCCAATGCTTGAGAACTCTTTTGGTAAAGAAACTTTTCCTCTTATCTAATCTAAACATTCTCTGACACTATTTAAGGCCATTTACTCTTGTCCTACCACTAGTTCCTGGGAAGAAGAGACCGATCCCTGCCTCACTACAACCTCATTTCTGATGTTGTGCAGAGCAATGATGTCTCCCCTGAGCCTTCTTTCCTCCAGGCTAAAAGAACTCCAGTTCCCTCCTCATAAAGAGGTTTCAGTGATCATCACTGTAGCCCACCTTTTGTTTTACATGGATTATTACAGACCAGTTGTCTTTGGATAAAAGAAGACCCAGACTTGCTTTTTGGCTCTGCTCATGGCTTCCTAGACAAATGTTTTGATTATTCTGTGCCTTAACATTCCATTTCATGAAACAGAATGATCAATAGTGACAATTTTGAGATAGATTTATTAAAGCACTATGAACTTTGATACTGTTCAATCGTTGGGGAAATCTGCTAAAAAATCACATAGATGTCTGTGATTTCATTCTACAGCATGAAGAAAAAACTAGCAGGCAGTTATGACTTATTAGTGAGGCTGAAATTACTCAGCTGAATCATGTGCTAAATTCTACTTGAATATTGTTTGGTGAGACTTTCAGTCCTCTGGCAAGCATAAACAGTACTTTCCTGGATTGTGTCTGCCTTCTGAAAATCAGGGAATGGAGCAGACCAGAGTAGTGATACGGATAGAATGTCAAATATCATGCTAGTGTGTGTTTGTGTATACAAATGCAACACTCTGAAACCATGTTTATGAATGTTGGCTAAGAAACATTGAGTAAATAGAAATTCAGCTGGAAATTAAGCCCCACGCAGTCATTCCCTTCTGCCTACCCCCTCGAATGAGAGAGACAAAAGGCAGAGATTAACTGTTGAGATAACAATTTACTGGAAACAGCAATGAGATAAGAAAATGGCAATAACAGCAATAATCCTCATAACAAAGTGTATTAATAAAATGTTTTACAGGCTCCCTGATATGGTGCAACCACAGCCACTGCCACAAGACAAAGAATAAAATGGCCCCCCAGACCCCTCTGGGTGCGTGCCCTCTCCCCCAAGCCCAAGGCAATATAAAAAAAAACAGTGGTGGACAAAAGGTCAGCATCCACACTCCTCCCTCAAGCCTGAGACAATGGAAAACAATAATAAGCAAACCCTCTGGTAAGGACCAGACTCCAGTCATGAGACTGGTTCAAGAAAACAAACCAATTCTTGCAGCATAGTTGAGTTATCCATTTAAACTGCTTCTTTCCTAAAATTTCTATCATGGAATATAATGATGAGAGTTCCTAGACAACCAATGGTCAGTAAAGTGTCAGATTGCTTGAGATTCATTAAGAACATCTTCAGTAGTGGATATAGGATATCATAGCCCTCTGTGTCAGCTTGTTCTCTGTTTCAGTATTGCATGGCTGAAAGACGTAATACCAGTAAAAAAAAGGTAGAACCAGTCTCTAAACACAAGTTTTCTGTGTTTTAAATCCTCTGAATCATCTGAGATCCCCACAGCTCCTAAGCAAATAAAGCCTGTGTTTATTTAGAACATGGTCCAAGTTTACCACAGGGATTTTGAATATTGGATAAACTTCAGGTTTGTAACAAAGGGAAAGGTCAGTGTCTTTCACATTTCACGTAACGTCTATCTATGGATTAACAGGGTTAGTTTATTAAATTGAAGAATTAAGAATAACACAAAAGGCATAATCAGGGCCCAAATTACTTCAAAAACAAGTTCTCTGACAATTTTCAAGTGGATACTGCTTCTTGTAACTGTTAGTCCCACATATACTCATGCATTGACCCATATGTGTTTTCCTAATTGAGAACAAATGCCTCAGTAGCAACAGGTGTGTTTCAGTCCCTGCAAAGCTGGAAACCACGATCCTTTATTTGTTTCCAGTTTGTCCTAGTTATTTTTTATACCTTTTTTTGTAATATCTAAGTGGGGATAAAATATCCATGTTTAAAGCTTTCTGAGTCTGGAAAGATGCCACTAATGATTCAGTCTCTGTGGCTTAAGGTTAAGTAGTGTTACAGTGTGTAAATCTCCCATCTTCATTGTATTTTGCTTTATCCATGTAAATCTCTTCATCATCCCCCTCTCACAGATAAGTAGTTGCTGCATCCAAATCCAATAGTAAAATAAATACAAACAATTGCAGTGTACTTAGGTCTGTCACGTCTCCCTAAATACCCTTTCAGGACCATTTTCTAAATCATTCTGGCCAAGTACTGTGGATATCTTGCTTATGAAATGCTACCTTATTCCATTGTTTTAGGGAACTTTGCTTCATCTGTGCAGCTGAAAAGGTATTATGAATGGAATGTAAGTCATGTTTTTGAGAGAGATAAGCTGATTTTCTGAGATGTGCATGGATTTATGTAAACAACTATTGAGAAGAGTCCATCAGATCACTTGTGGAATCAAAGTGCTCTTATTTTACACACCTCTTACTTCCTGGAATAGTCAGGCTCAACAGAATTAAAAAATTCTCTTGACAGTTTCACACCTCCTTCATTTCCCAGCTGTTCCCTGAAAGTTGTTGTGTCCCATCAGGCTCCTTCAGTCACTGGCTTTGCCTGAGCCACTGCACATTTTTAAATCACCACCTTGAACAGTCAAGCATTTATTGTGTGCTGAATGTCCATTAGTATCATCACAAATTCTAGCTGCTGTGCTTATCTAGTCCAATAGATTATTTTGTTGTTATTTCTTTTCCTTTCTTTTAGTTGACAAATAGTTGAAGAAGAAACAAGCTCCTTTTTTCATGGCCTAAAGAATGTGTCACCTACATCCCTGCCGGTGGCAAAATGGATAGTATTGTATGTCACATGTGGATTCAGATCTAATTCTAAAATCATACTAAAAATGCTACTGTTCTTCTTAGTTAACTTGATAGTTTGGTGGATCTTGAGCATTTGTCATATTTTCTCTTAGCATGCAATTAGCAAACGATGCCAGCCTTAATTGCAACAGTCTGATGAGGTGCCTACACTCAGGATAAATATCAGATCATTACAGCTCTGCAAAAATGTTTATTTTTGGTAAAGTAGGATCAAGTGTTCTCTGTCTGGGATGAATCATTCTTTCTACATGAAATGTCTGTGGAATATTGCCTGCACTTTTGCTATTTGAACACACAGGTTATATCTATACAAACGCATTAAATATATGCAAACCATACACTGGCACTGAAATCCATCAGCACAGAACATCCTGTTTTCATGTTGCAAAACTTTTAGTCTTCAAAACATAGCACCCACACACAGGCTGCCTGCTGGTAATAGTACATGGCCTGTATTGCCTCCCAGAACTGTGCCCTGAGAATGCAATTTGGTCTGAGTCAAACTATACCAGGCATCAAAGCTGGAATATAAAGGAAGGTGCCCTGATACACTTTCAGTGACAAGATGTACAGGTATAGGTGTGGGTAGAGAAGGATTTTGTGCATGAGAGAAAAGTTGCCAACTCTAGGCAGTAGATTTCTTGTTGTATTTTAAAGCTTGGAAAACAGACAGTTATAATTTATCAATGAACACCAACTTCACTATATAACTGCAAATTAAAGAACCCTCGGTGAAAGCTTTCAAAAACCATGATAGGGAGGAATTTACTTAAAATTGTCACAATCACTCTAGTAGATATGTAAATCATAGCCACAATGTTTTTAGTCTTGTCATATTGCTTGACATGATGTCCATTAGTATATCATGACAATATTTTTTGTTCTGTATAGTGCAGAGACAAATGCAGTTCTGGTTTCAAATATTTCACTAGTGCTAAGAATTAAAAAGGAATTTCAAAAAAGTCATTGCCAATTTCTCACTGACAATGCAGTATGTAGATTCTGCAACTTTTTCACACACTGACTGAATATTTCCCTTGCTGAAGGCAACTTAATTTCTAGTCCTCTTTATTTACATCGAAAGAGGGCTGAGGTCTCAAGAGAAAGAAATTTATCTGAATTAGAAAAACAGATTTGATGGATACACTTCTGGTAGAACTGTATTCCAATTAATTCACTATGGGAATAGTGTTTTATATAGGCTGGCTCTACATAGAAGTGCTGGTAAAATTAGTGCATCAAACAGTGCCAGGGAATGTTTCTAGATAAGGAACTGTAATTGTCCACACTATAAAAAGGCATGCTGTGAAGCTGTTGAACTGCTAGCAGTCTCCCCAAAACTGCTGGGAACGGTTTTGGACTTATGGCAGGCCAGGAATCACTCCCTGCACACAATTTGCATGTCACCATGTGGTTTTGGAGACTAAGACAATTTACAGCATTTGCCAAAGGCATTGCCTGCCAGCTGGCCAGAGAACAGTCCTGGCAGACCTAGCAAAGGGGTGGACGAGGAGAACTCTACACCCACTTCTACTTGTGTGACCCAATGCCAGCATCACCCTGCGCTCCAATTAGTGGGATGGGAAAGAGGGGAAGAACCACCTCTTCACTTATTTCCCTGTTTGCTGGTGAAGCTGGATTTGAATTTGATAAGGCACTGCTGGTACCTCTCTTGCACATTCGGCCACATCTTCTGGTCGTGACTTCTACTACAATATTTCCAGCTCCTTGTTCTGAGGAAATTAGTTGGAGTTTTGTTGTGTTTCTTCCCTGCTCTTTTCCAGCTGGCTAGCAGCTGCAGGGGGCTGGGGGCAGCATACCCCTGGGTCCAGGAATGAAGGGCAGGTACAGGAGCCTTACCGGAGCCTTTGGGGAGAGGTCTCTTGGTGGTGTAACAGCTATCAGCAGCACACAGGCAGGCAAGACACGACACGGCTTCTGAGGGTGTTGATTACATGGTGTTTATTCGGGGGTCCCACACTCGGGGGGAGCATGGCTCCCCACGGGAGCAAGCAAGAGGCCTGCACGCCCCAGAGAGAGTGACCAGAGAGAGAGAGAGCCCAAAACCTCGTGCTTCCCCTTAGGAGATGCTCCATGAGGGGGCAGATCCAAGGCTTGGAGCAATGGGATACTGATAGGGGAGGAGAACACATCTTATGAGCCAACAGGAACAGAAGGTACGAGGGGTTGGCCAAACCAATAAGGCATCGAGGATGAGGTGATGGACAGGGGTTACAATGACTGGCAACTGAGGGGAATTACAACTTATTAGTTAACAGAGCGAACAGAACAATCATTTAAGAAAAATGAAGCACCACAGAGTTTAAGGTAAATAAGGTAAATCCAAAAATCACCACATATTTATTTCAGTGCAGCAATATTAACCCACTGCTTATGTGCCCAGGAAGGATGCTCCTTCTTATCCCATATCTAGTGTTCTGTATCTCTGTCATGTCTTAAAATATCAGTCTTCTTTCTAAACCATTTTTTATGTTCCTTCTGGAGTTACAGAGCACTACTTCAACCTAACCAAGAGAGAAGGAACCTTGCCAGCACTAATTAATCACCCCAGAAGAAATTGTTTTCAGATTATGACACTGCCTTTGTTAATAACATTTAGGAATATCTGTCTGGAGTTACTGTCACCATGCAAATTTTTGACAAATTACCCCAGGATCTTGGTCAGTGTACTCTCACAGCTGGATCTTGTTGAGAAGGCAGTGACTCAAGTCGGGCTTAACAATGTCAGGTCCACCCACTGACCCACAGGGGGGTCTGTGGCAACAGCAAAAGGCATAGAGCTGCTAGAGGAAGCATCCTCAGTACTAGCAACAACATTGATGCAGAAAGCAAAATAGATTCTTAACATATTGTAATTCTGAGTGGAATAATCCAGTTGACATGCTCGCTTCATCAATTTTGTGACATTGCCTGAAATTTAGTATAGACTGATGAATATGAATATTACAGAGGTGAATGCTATCTTCATTACAATAAATATTCTAATCTCATAGCAGAACTTTTCTGTTACTATTTTTATTCATATGCTCATTCCAATATGTAATTTCAAAGTACAAAATTCACGTTATGTTAGTGTATGATCTTGGGTCCAATAAAATGTACTACAACTTTCCCATTACCTCTTCAAACAGATGATCTGATTCCATTGAATTATTCGGTAATGTTCAGAGAAGGAGATTATTACAAATTTTATATAAATAATATTTAACAGCAGAAGAGATATGTGGAAGAAACCCAAACAAATACTCCAACATATGCAGTGTTTAAGTGCAAAGAGAACGTAGACAATATGGGTGAGAGTAACATGCTGTTAAGTTAAAAGTTCGGGAGAAATTCTAAAGCTTTTATTAAGGATATCTAACCCTCATCACCTATTTCTCAGATCAATTAGTTTAGGAAATTACATTACAGAATCTCTGAAACTCATGAATTTCCAGCTGAAAATTGTTTTACTGTCTTCTCTCTTGATCCTAACGTACAGATATTCCAGGACTTTACAGTTTAACAAATTAGGTCCTGATACTTTAGAAGCTTTAAAAAGTGTGAGGTACTGTATTACTAGGAATTAGGGCAATAAATTACTTTTTTAATTTCCCTCAGTGTAATTTAATGTGACTGTGTTAGATTGAATGACAGAAGCTGAGCAGCCGTTCATTTCATCAGGGGTAGACATACTATCAAGCCCTACCAGACACCCATGGTCTAATCACAGAATCATAGGAATCTGTTTCCTCTTGATCAGTTGTCCTGAAGATGCATCAAATAAATCTCGTTAAGTAAAAGAAGGGAGCATAGTTTTCCTTGGTGCAAGGAGCAATTGCAGCAAAGCAAGAAAAGGACTCAGAAGGCAAAAGTTTCTTATCCTGTGACTTGTGGCTGAGTGTTTCACAGACATGATGGTGATATGGAATCTTGAAAGGGAAATTTAAGCTTGTGGGACAGAGAGTTTTAAAAAAGGGGGTTTGCTTTGGGTTTTAAAATTTTTTTTAAACTCCAAGTGTTTGTTTCTTTCTTTAATCAATTCTGTAAATTGTGTCATTGTTAGTGTGAGGCACACACTCTAAGTACTGTGCTATTCCCTGTGCTGTCAGTTAAACCACCATTAATTCAAATGTTCTTCAAAGAGCATGGCGCTGATGGTGGGCAGTTATCCTACATCCACACAACAGTTGTACTACTGAGTCAAAGGCAGCCAAGTGAATGGGTAACAGGGGACATCTTTTGAAGATCTATTTCAACCTTCTAATGGCTCAAGAGTTCCTTTATTTTTCTCTCATTTATACTAAACTAATTAGAACTAAGTTCCCTGACTCATCCTCAGTAGCACTGGTGAATGGCTCATTTAAGCAGAGTCAAGCCTCCCTGGTTATATATTTTCATGTATACAGAGATTTAGTGCCTCAAATGCTGTGCAAATGTCATGCATATAAACATAGAAATGTATGTACAGACACACTTGAGTGTACGTATTTCAAATATATATTGAAGTTCAGTACCAAAAAAAATTGTCTAGAGGAGTCTGCACATAGAAAAAGGCTTTGTGCTCATACAGACTGCAATAAAAATACAATTAAAATTGTATGAATATTTTCATCTTAGGTATACTGAAGTGATAAAGCACAAAATTTGATCTGAGTCATAAACCTAGGAAAATAGCCTTTCCACTGCTGTGGAAAACTCCCATTTGAAATCAGAAACACCAAGACGCCCATTAAGAACAGAATGTATGTCATTGCAAGGAAGGAAATTGCCCTCTGTGCCTCAGCATCCTTCTGTAATGGAGGAGCAGGTTATACCTTCTCTGTCAACCACCTTGTTAGGAAAGGAACTGTCTGTGTTTGTGGAACAAATACCTCTCTTCATCTGTATTTGTTTCTGATCATGAAAGTGTCATTAGTACTTGAATCCAGGTAGGCAGAATCATCCCATTTATTTTTCCTTACAGAGCTTCTGGAACCACAATATAATCAAAAAATGTCTTAAAATTTTAAAAATAAGGTAAATGTAAATAGCACTTGCACAATAAGGCAGTGTGTTAGGTATCCCCATTGTTCTTTCCTTCTGTTTATCAGAAAATATATTTTATCACCCTTTCTATCTGTTGAGAGCAACAAACTAAGGACAGTGAAGGAGATGCTCAAAGGGCACATGTTGTTTGTCATAGTTATTGACAAGCAAGGAAGGTTAAAACTTAGATCTCACTGCATGTCTGGCTGAGATGGCTCACGTGCATCAGGGACAGAGAAAACAGAATTAATTCCTCCTTGCTGGATTCTCCCTCCAGCTGCAGTCACCTCTGCCTTTCCGCTGATGTGTTTATTCCAGCTGAGTGGCATCCAGGCTGCTGTCAAGGCCAAAGTCAGCTGCTTCCAAATAGGTTTCCTGTGTTTTGAGGGCAGGACTGAGGACCATGCCCAGCTCCTGAAGCCATATCTGGAGACCAGAGAAGTAGTCCTGAACAGCCAGGCAGTGCTTGATTAGCATTGGTGTCCCAATCCTCATGAGCCACTTTGACAGTACCCAAAGCACAGATCCCTGGTGAATCATGAATCATATCAGTGATAGATCCATTCAAAAAAATTAAGCCTATCTTCCCTGCTGTCCCCTCATCTCAGCTTTTCTGATGCAGATCTGTATCCTGTCTCTAGAATTCAGAACATGTCAGCCATCAAGGTGTAGGCAAGAGTGCAAGCCAGCTTGCTTTTTATTGCAATGAATTAGGCATGCTTTCATGGTTTATTACTGTATCTCATTTTAGAACTGATAACATCTTGCAGAGGAGTGGCAGTTTCTCCTAATAAGCCAAAAGGATGGCTAGTCACTGCTGGAAAACACCTGAAAAGACCATATAGGAGTTTATAGAACAACCTGTTGATGTTGTCCCCCTTAATCAGGGAGCAGAGTTCAGAAAAGGTTGTCCAGATGGTAGAAACAGATAAAACAGGCTATTCATATCTGTTTGAAAGGCATGGGAAGCCTACTTCCAAACAAAGGGCTTTCGCTCACTTGACCAAGATGACATAGGAAGAGTTTATTTGTTGTTTCCTTTTACAGGTGAAACATGTGAAGTGGAAAGTGTTAGATAATGAAGAAATGTGAGCAAATTGTTTTATTTTTCAGCTCATCTGCTGATGTCAGACCCCGACAATGAAATAAGCAGATTCTGATGGAGAAAGCAAAAGTGTTGATCCTAATTAGAACAGACAAAGGCATTTTTCATCCTGAATCCCTTGTTTAAAGGTTGACTCCTGGCAGGCATGTGATTGCTCAGTGCACTAACAGCACTTTTGACCAGGGCATTCAGCACACAGGGGATGTGCTGCAAGTCCAGAACCAGAATTCATGCCTGGAACTGAAATGCCTGCCAGAAGCAGATAGGCCATTCTCTTCAAATGATGACAGAATAATTGCCTCCCAGTGGATGGCTAGAATCTGCTGGCAGATCTTTCAGGGATTCTGCAGATATTTCTTATCTGCCTGATTATTGCTGAATTTAAGGAGACTGTAGAAAGTTACCCAGGAATCTTCAGGATGACACTAAACCCAAAAAGAAAGTTATTTTGGAACTTAGATCAAAGACTTAAACTTAACACCAGGGATCACCACTTTTTATTTTATTTGTTCTTGTAGTGTCTAACACTAACAACCTCTGGCCTTACACCATTGGCTTTAAAGTGGTATAAGAGACAAATGCAAAAGAAAGTCAATATAAGAGAACATTAACCAAAAAATATAATGGAGCTACTGCCCAGTGTTATTGGGATGACTCCAAATGTAAATGTTCTTTCTCACACTTTGTTTAAGGTCAGAGATATTCTGGAGGTTAGCTTAGATTAAATATTTTTTGTCATTTTGGCTACACTGAAGCACACCATGCTGGCAGATTTTATGTGTGGAGTGGTTTCACAAGGGAAACTGGTGAGGCAGTCCTGTTGTGCAGATGAGGGCTATAAAAAGCTGCTCTTGAGAGTGTAAATGTGGTACTGGATCTTGTCTTCACAGTTTGGCATCAAATGGAAGATAATGCATTCTGATACCCAGGGTTAATATCTTCACATTTTTAGGACAGTTTATAAGTGGAAAAGAAGGCCAGACACAGAATCAAAAGATAAGTTATAAAATCCTTGGGGTTGGAAGGGACCTTTAAAGGTCATCTAGTCCAAGCCCCAAATAAATAAAAAGACAGATTTATTTTCTTTTTCACATCAGAGTCTGGTACTATAAACAGAGCATGGTTTTGGATCTGGTTAGGGGAGAGGCAGTTTTACTGTTGCCTGATTGCTGTTTATGGGGCCAGTCCCTCCCCACCACTCTGGTGTCTCATAGGCCTCTGCTCTTAACCACAGCACATATTTGTGATTTCCCTTTCTGTGAGTTTCAGGGAATCGACATTTTTCTGACATTCTTGGAATGTAACAATATAAAAAAGGAATAGATGTTCCACCCTCTGAGGACAGTTTGAGATTCAACCCCTTGAAAAGTTATGCCCTGACTCTGATGCAGTAGGAAATTACTTTGTGCTCTCAAGGAGAGGCAAAGGAGGACTCTGGACATTTACTGTAGCATTCCTCAGTGTGAGTCTGATGTTGTGGCTGTGACAAAACCATCTGAAACCTAAGCAAGGTCAGATACTTCCAGCCCAATGTGCAGCTGTAGACATGACTTGACAGATTTTTCAACATTCTCATATTCATTCTCATTCCTAAACTGACTGGGAAGACTGTCTTCATTTTTGGGAGGTCATAGATTCTAAAGGTTAAACTAATATGATGAGGTAACTGATATTTTTGAGACAATGTTAAAATTTGTTGGCAATGACTTCAAGGAGGAGAAAGAGCTTAAAGAGATGAAATTGTCCATTGGGAGAAGTGATAAATTGAATACATGCAAAGAAGTAACAGAGAAGTTACAAACTAAAATTTCCCTCTATTTTTTTTTTTTTTTTTGCTCTGTATATGCATATATATAAATCAATGTGAGTAAATGTAATCTCAGGGTGCTACATCATTACCTGATGTAAATTGGCTGAGCTTCATTGACTTTGGTAAGACTGTATGAATGTATTATAAAGGGGGACATTAGCTGGTGCAGGTTTTTTTATGAAGTCTGTCATCAGTCCATCCTACACTCCTGCAACACTTTAACTAAATTGCTAGATAATACAAATATCAGTCAAGTACAGAAACATTTTCAGAAGTTTAGTCAGCACCTAGCAAAAAAAAAAAAAAAAAAAAAAAAAAAGCAAACCACAAAAACCCACAAAAAACAAACCAAGTGTGAGCAATGCCAAATATTTTGCCAACTTTACACAGTGAGGAATACAAAAATACATATCTAATTTTGGAAATTATCAATTGTACACAGCTTCAGTTCCAACTTTGTTCTGAGCTACCCAGTGTAGAAAGAAATGAATGTGTTTTATGACCACCATGGAATGTGATGTTAGTATTCTTTTATTGCTCCTCTTTTTTAAGTAATATTTCAAAGTGTTTCAGTTTGAATGATAAAGATCTTAGGTTGCTGTGTTTATTCTCCAAGGTATTTTTGTATGTGATTAGTCAAAAAAAGACAGAATCTTTATTGACCTCATTTGCTGGAAAAATAAGGTAAAATAAAATAAAACTAAATAAAATAAAACTAAATAAAATAAAACTAAATAAAATAAAATAAAACCACAAAATTCATAGGATAAATTAAGTGCACTACTTTGTAGGTTATAACACATAACTCTTGATGAAAAGCATTACAAATATATAGTTCAGGTTTGCTAGTCCCAGCTGCATGGTACGTGGCTCCAGCTCAAGCAGGATTCACAAGGAGCTGTGTGGTACCTTGGAAATGGAAATTGCTGTTACTGAGATCTCTGTGGGACATTTTTACCCAAAGAGCACTTTTGAACAGGATTCTTCATTGCCTGTTTCTGTATTTGGATAGACAAGAAGGAGGAAGATGGGGCAATGCTCAGCTGCACTCATACCGCTTTCTAGCCTCCTTCTCTCTTCCCCATTTCTCAAAATTGTATCCAGGAGGACACAGAAACAGTGCTGAAGCCTGAGGACTTCATCCCAAATCTGACCAGAAAAATAAATTTGTGACCTCAGCAAACATGAGTTTTGAAAGAGACGTTAAAATGATTGAAGGTTTCTTTTTTCTCCTCCCTTTCTCCCTCCCTCCCTCCCTCCCTCCATCCATGCATCCGTCCATCCCTCCGTCCATCTCTCCCTCCCTTCCTCCCTCCCTCCTTTCCTCCCTCCTTCCTTCATCCATCCATCCCTCCCTCCCTCTGTCCCTCCATCCGTCCCTCCCTCCATCCACCATCCATCCCTCCCTCCATCCCTCTCTCCCCCTCTCCCTCCATCCCTCCCTCCCTCCCTCTCTCCCTCCCTCTCCGCTCCCGCGGGTCCGGGCGGTTCCGGCTCGGGCCTGCAGCGCCCTCTGGCGGTCCCTTCCCGCCCTGCAGAGCCGCGCCGGGCCGGCCCCGCGCTCCGGAGCCGCAGCGCGAACCGCGCAGAGACACAGCGCGCTCTCTCTCTCTGTCTTTCTCTGCTTTCCAGGCTCTCCCCTATGTGGCTCTTTTAATCGTGATGCTGTTCTTCATCTACGCTGTGATTGGGATGCAGGTGAGTGATGCTCAAAGAGCTCGGCTGTGTCTGGCTTTGCTAGAGCACAGGAGCAGGCTCACAGGGTAGCTGGTTGTGGGGGCTTGCAGCAGTGTTTGGACCCAGTAAGGTGAGATGGCAGCTGGCCTTGGCAGGAGAGCACTGACTGGGTGCCTCCAACAGCAGCACGGCAAGCTCCAGGAAAAAAGCAAGCAAGCAAAAAAGTCTTGACCCATCTAATGGCAGAACACAATATGCAAACAGGAAAAAGAACATGCCTGCCCTCCACATCCTCGAAGGAATATCCAAAAGAAGATTTACTGCCTTGCTTGTTGGTTCAAAACAGGTGTTTTTTAAGAGGGCTTATGGCCATGCTGCACTGGACAAACCAAAATGTTCTCTTGCATCTCTTTCACACTGGCATAACTTCCTCTGAGTTGTAAAAAGCAGCCTTTGATCTACACCCATGAAGGTAAATGGGACCAGACCCAATATGCCAAGACTCAGAGTTTCTCCAGGAAGCTGCACCAACACAACATCTCACTCACTTTGCAAAATGTGCTTGGAGTCATCCTGAGCATTCACCTGTGCAAGGAACTGATGTTGCACAGGGGCCACTGAAGACAGCACGTGATGCAGGCACAGCCTGTGACAGTCCCAGCCTCATCTGCTGTGCTGCTTTTCAAGCTAAGCTTCACCTTCCACTTCAGTGTTAATCAAAGTTCTCAGACAAGTCAGCCATGTGGGACCAGGGGCCACAGTATAGAGAGGCAAGGCATAATTGCTTCCAGAGGCCTTCAAACATGACAGGCTTCTTGGGTTCACAATGACAGCAGAATTTGTAATGAAATTCACTGACCTCTGTCACCTTGTTTTAATTTGTTTCCTGTTATTACAGCCACGTTTTCACAGACTCCATCTACCCTGCCCCACGATGAAAAATAAAATTAATGTTTTCTTGAATTATCACAGGTTATCTGAATAGCCCCAGTAATCACAGCTTGTCATTTACCAAGCTCATACTGTAAACTTCCCAGTTTTGCCTTTAATACCTAAGATGGCCAAGATCTTACAGAACTACCTGTGCCACACAGAAAATCCCTTTGCAGTATTAAGCTGCTATTACATTGCTGTACAAAGCATTATAAGTGGTTTCTGAGCACCCACACAGATGGGGTCTACAGTGATCAGGGCATCACCAGGGCCAGATGCTTTATTCTGTCATTCTACTCCTTTTTCTGTTAGCTAGTTCTAAGTTACCTATTTAACCCTTGGCTTACATTCAAGCCTCTGTTTCAATCATCTCAGCAGCCTGAAGATCATCTGTCTTTCACATTGATCCAGATTACTAGGTCGCTTTGTGTCCTCGTGTCTTCCAATAAGAAAACCAACTTTTTTCATCTTCCCTGTTAGCCCAGAGCCCACAGAGCTGTGATTTTCACTTTTTGCCCAAATGGCATCTCAGACACTGCTGACACACAGAGTTCCCTCACTCATAGGGACACGTAGGAAGGAAAATCATCCCTCACTCCATTAAGCAGCTACCATGAAAGACCAGATGTACCAGAACGGATAAAAACATCAGAATTTCCCATATAAAGGAGACCTACTACTTTATGTCAGCTACTGCCACGTCTTGGAGCGTAACAACATTCAAGCCTCACTACCTAATGTGCTCAGGTGGAAAAACTCCAGGTTGATGCTGATGGATGAAGGCACTCACAGGATGGCCCAGGAGGAGGAACCCCCACTCACAGCTCCTCCCTGGCACCTGATGAAAACACCCACAGCAGCTGCTGCCACTGCATCCTCTGTGAGGGAAGCTGCAGGCTCCGAGGGAAGATCTTGGGAAGCTCCCTCACCTACATTTGCCCGAAATGAAAAATATGGGCTCCAGCTGGGTGCAGCTGGAGCTGTCAGTGCTGCCTGTGGCGTGGGGCTGGCCAGGCAGGGGAAGCCCTGAGGAAAACTGCCATGTGCTGACCTCCCTCCTATCTGGCAAGGCCATCCCACCGTTGTCCCCTCTTCACGTCATTGCCTCTCTTGGGGTGCTAATTATCAGTGACATTTCCTTGAAAAGAAGCTCGGGTTCTTTCTCTCAGAGCTGCTCTGTTCCTGCTGCTTGTTTTGGCTACAGAGAGATTACAGCTCTCAGCCCCAGAGATCTCTGCCACGTTGTTATCAGTGGGGAATAAATAGTCCTGACTTTGCCGTGCAGAGACCTTTCTAAGTTTGTTAAGCTCTCAGTCCCACTGCCTGAAAGTACCACAGCTATCCAAAATATTTTAAAGAAGCCTGAAACTGCTGCACTGGGGACTTCACACCCAAAGACAGGCCCCTAGAAAGGTTTGCTGATGGCTGCAGGCTTCCTGCCATGGCTGGATGAATGTGAACTGGTCGGTGTGGCACGGGAGGAAGCTCTTGGGCATCCCTGTCTGGGCAGAGCTGGTCACCATCTTCATGCTGCTGCAGTCTGGGAGGATCAGTAACACCTGCTGGTGACAAGCATGACTATAGAAGGACAGGCATTTGGACAATCCCGGATCCAAGGAAATGTACTTTACATTTCTTTGTGAAGATCCAAGGCCCCCCACAGAGATGGAAGCTCAAGGCTTTGCAGCTGCTGGTCTTTTGCTGCCATTTTCCCCCTGACAAAGACAGATAAGCAATGAAGGAAGAAGCCTTTTCTTCTCTGATACTGATTTCTTTCAGCTGGACTCCCTTCCCATAAGAGTGCCTGTTAAAACGAGCCCCCATGGCATGTATTCAGTGTATGAATAAGGAAGGACACCTTGTTTTGACACATGATGCTTCTTATTTCAAAATTAGGGCTTTTCTGGTAAGGACAAAGCAGAAGCCAGGGAAGCAAGGTATGAAAGGCACATAAAACACACAAGGTTTCTTTCCACAGAGGAGCAAATCCCATTAAACATCAGAGTCAGGGTGAGGCCAAGAGCTAAGGCTGACAAGAAGTTTGGGGATATTTTGCAGGGCTAATCTGAAAAGACCTCTGCTTTCTGCCAGGTGTTTGGTAAAATCGCTCTGAACGATACCACAGAAATCAACCGCAACAATAACTTCCAGACCTTCCCCCAGGCAGTGCTGCTGCTTTTCAGGTGGGTGTGTGACAGCTCTGGGTTGTGTCAGCCTGGGAGCACCATTCCTCTGCTCTCGGGCACAGCTTATCTCCTTCTACCCTGCCGTGTCCCCGAGGTGAGTAGTGACATGTTGTGCTTCAGGGGAGCCTGGGAATTACGTCACGCTGAGTCCATCAAGTCTCTTGTACCCCAGCAGCTCACCCTGGTGAGGCTCAGAGCTGGGGAGGGACACGAGTCCTCCTACACACAAGGAAGGTAGCCAGTTCTCAGTGCTCTCCAATGCTGATATGCATCAAAAACTTTTTTTTTGATTCAAATCTGGCCCGTGTGACTTCTAGCAGGGAAAAGGATGTGATGAACTCGTGCTTAGGCATGGCCATGCCCAGCTTAGCACATCATCCTACTCCAGCTGGGGCCAGGGAGGGGTGCTGAAGGGGTGGGAAGCTGGCACAAATTCAACACTGTCATAATTTTGAAGGACATTTTGAGATGCAGTTCCACAGCCGTGTCACAGCCATCTCCATGATTGTGGTTGGAACATGAGAGCCCCGTACCCACAGCAGCCAAAGCCAGTCAGGAATGGTTCACTGATGGTGGCACCAAAACCAAACAGAGGAGCAGGATATGCCAGGGGATGTCAAAGCCTCCGGCCTAAATCGCCCTCAGTGGCAAAATTCCCATTAATGTTCATGGGATCAGGAACAGGTTGCCAATGTGCCAGTCCCTGTCACATCCAAGGTCACTGCTGTCTTGCCCTGGTGTCTTTGCCTTGCTCAGGTGTGCCACAGGTGAGGCCTGGCAGGAAATCATGCTGGCATGTCTCCCGGACAAGAAGTGTGACCCCGAGTCGGAACCGGCCAACTCCACGGAGGCCGATCACTCCTGTGGCAGCAGCTTCGCCGTCTTCTACTTCATCAGCTTCTACATGCTCTGTGCCTTCCTGGTGAGCCCCAGCCCAGCCTCCCCCCGTCACACTCAGCCTCTGCCTCCCCTTTGTCAGCAATGCACAGGGCAGGAATGGTCTCAGAGTGGGGAAATCTCCCCGAGGGGCCTTTCCCTGCAGCCTTTCAGTGACAGCAGCCCTTCCCTGCCTCCCTCCAGCTCTGGGGCATGCTCTGCTTCCAATCCCAATCCTTTGTGCACAGCAAAGGAGCGCTTTTCCCCCCTCCTCCTCAATGAGAAAATCAAATTAGTGTGTTGTGGGCTGTGCTGAGGCTAGCAACGCCTCAGCCACACTTCCCACCTTCCCTCCTACCTTCCTTCTGGCTGCTGAGCAGGTTTTTCCTCCCCTGCCAGCAGCAATGACTATGAGAATACACATATCCCACTTGCATCTGCTCCGTGGTTGCAATGTGGCACTGCTCAGAGCGACAGCACACGCTCTGCAGCTGGCAGCAGTGCCCAAAACTCTCCCAGTGAACAGCAGCAACATTTAAAAAGTTTTGGTCTTGGGCCAGAAGAAAGGACTTTTATCTCAGCCCCACTGCCTATCGAAGGTAAATCCCACCCCATTCTGCCAGGGAAAGATACAGATAAATAAAAAGCCACCACAGCGCATCTAAGAATTCAGATAATTTGTGCCTCATCCATTTAGTAGGGAAGAGAAAAATGTAACCAGCTGAGAACATTCCACCTCTGGGCTCTTCCCATGTAAACTGAGGGGCAGGCATGGGGGAATAAAGAAGCTAACCCCAATGGTTTCCTAGTTTTGTGAGTCCAAATCCAGACCTTCAGTGGAGGACCTGGTAAAGTTTACTGTTCCTTGCCTCATCCATCACATTATTTCTGTCCTTGTTTGCAGATCATCAATCTTTTTGTAGCTGTTATAATGGATAACTTCGATTACCTGACACGGGACTGGTCCATTTTAGGACCACACCACCTGGATGAGTTTAAAAGGATCTGGGCAGAGTATGACCCTGAAGCTAAGTAAGTAACCCAGCCTGGATATCAGAGCTCCCCAGGAGAACAGGCCCATTATTTTCTGTTCTCTAGACTCAGTGCAGTAAGTGCCATGTTCCTCCTGCAATAACTCTTTTTTTTTTTTTTTTTTTTTTTTTTCTTTTTGGTACAAACCCCCTAAAATAGATATCACTACAAGGTACTGCTGGTGAATCCATAAGCTCAAAGTGCTAAGATACTCACAGAAATCTCAACATTCAGGCTGCACTGTTACCTGTCAGGCCATTGCTTTACTTTCTGTTGGGGAAAGAGAGTCTTAGTGAGGGACAGCAGGGGATTGAGAAAAGGTGATTAGTTTATTGTTGTATTTGTTTGGGATATTGAGCTGTGACTCTTCTGCTTGACTTTGTACTCACAGCAGAGCTGCTGTGCTCAAATCTCTGGTTTTTTATGTCATTTATGCCCATCACAACCTGTACACTCACATGGCTGCATTACATTGTCTGCAGGGTTATTCACTACAGCAGACTTGCAGGGATTTAAAGTTACACTACAACAACTCACATGAGGGCTTAACTGACATTCAGTATTATATGCTCTGTTTGACACATGCTTAGGCTTAAAGTGCATTTAGATCCCTGTGGCATTGCTGTTCAGCTGGCAATTGTAATTGCAGAGCCCCCTTCATAATGCAAAAGCTGTGGAAAGAGGTTTGGGTGTAAACTGAAAGCAGATCTCTTCAGGAGGCATGGTGTCGAGATCACTCTGGGCTCAGGTTCTGCCCTGTGTGAGGGTGGGCCACATTATGAGAGTGGGACATGAATTTAAACACTTTCTCCTGTTCATGGTGACTTCCCAGGCTGGGGAATTTTAATATGGATGAGGAGTAAGCACAGACTTCTAATAAATACAGCTTTATTAACAAAACAGATGCTACTATTTGTGCTTGCTTAAAGGCAGGGCTGCAGTGGCTGAAGCCATATAATAGACAGCCACTCTAGTTCAGACAGCATCCTGTTCCTCCCTGTTTATAAATGGGAAACTCTTTTATTCCCCTTCCCCATGCCCCTCCTCTGGCTCTGGTAACTTTCCTCCCTCCATGAGAGAATTCTTCTTTTGAGAAGCCATTTATCAAACTTAAGAGGAGGAAGTTCAGGACTTTGTTTTGTGCTCACTCCAGTGACAGCCCCAAGCATAACCAAGTATTAAAAGGCAGTGGCTTGGGGCTATTTATGTGGGAGGTAAACCACAAGGAAACAGACCCTTTACACCTCTCTGCCTGCTGTAAGTAAGTAAAGCCCAGCAAGTAAGTAAGTAGATATTTATTTTGAGCAGGTCAGTGGTGGGAAGAGAACCCCAAATTGTCTGTTCACTCACTAAGAAACTGCAACATTGAAAAGGCTGAGGTCAATTCTTGCAAGTTTTGACTCAAGTATGACTGACAGCTGGGATTTCTGCACTAATAGAAATTACACGAGTGCTGGGCAAATCCTGCAGAGCTGCCAGATGCAAGAAGCCTGAAATAATAATACTTTAAGCTGTGCCTGGGCTACAGGGAGCAGCAGCATGAGGCTGGTGACACTTTTAGCTGTAGCTGCTCTCTGCAGGCGGGCCAGCAGGCCAGCCCTGCTCAGGATGCAGCCCTGACTGTGCTCTCTCCTTCAGGGGCCGGATCAAACACCTGGATGTGGTGACGCTGCTGCGGAGGATCCAGCCCCCGCTGGGCTTCGGGAAGCTCTGCCCCCACCGTGTGGCTTGCAAAGTAAGGCACAGCTCGGGGTGATGCCTCAAGGTTTAGCTCTCATGTTTTTCAGATTCTGTGCTGCCTAGGGGTGTAGTTCTGAGCCTCATATTAAGTGCCAGTAAGCTCTCCTCACACAGCAGGGACACAAAACAAATCTTTTTCCTGCTGCACACCAAGGACAGCTTTCAGCCCCAAAGCACAAACAATACTGGGCTGGAGGGAGGAACAAGAAGAACAAGAAGAATGGGACCTCCAGCCTGGAGCTGGAATTGGGCAATTCAACCCCAATGTGCAAATGGACCAAAACTTATAAAAATGTAAGACCTTATGACCATTTGTCCATTTTGTGACCATTTTGGGTCCCCCTTGGGTGAAGCCCTGGCCAGGCTCTGTCCTGCCCAAGGTGGATCCTGGAGGCCTTTCAATAAATCCCTGCTTTATCCTCCAGCTCTGTGCAGCCTCTGCTCCAGCTCAGCCTTCTCAAGGCATCAGGGGGAGGCTGGGCTCACAGCAGCTCAACCAGAGAATCACTCAGAGAACACAGGATGGTTTGGCCTGAAAGGCACCTTAAAGACCTTCAAATTCCAACCCCCGTGCTTGGGCAGGGCTGTCCTCCACCAGAGGAGATGTTTTATGCTGAACAGATGCTGTGGCTTTCTAGCTGACCCTGCCTCACTCACTGGGCACATCCCAGCTCGCTGCCCAGCAGGCAGAGCCAGCAGCAGCGTGTCTGAACCACCCCCAGGCTGCCCTGTGCCTCTCACCTGCTCCTCTGGGCTGCAAGCACCCAGCCGAGGGCTGGAGGGGCACCAGCAGGTGGGTTGTGCACTACTCAGGGCCATCAGCCTTTTGCCTGGGTAGGAGAGCACATCTGTGCTAAACACAGCTCTCAAGTACCAAGGACAAACATCTGCTCGTGCTGTCAAACACATCTCGAGACAGATTAGCAGAGAGAGAAATAACAGGGCCCAACTAGAAATAACTAACCCACAGGCCGTGGATATTCTCACAGGAGGGGTGGCAGGTGTGGAGGGCATCAGCAGGACATCAGGACATGCTTCAGCCCCTGTGTGGCAGTGTGATTGTTGTCTCTCTTCCCCCCACAGCGCCTTGTCTCCATGAACATGCCACTGAACAGCGATGGGACTGTCATGTTCAATGCCACCCTCTTTGCCTTGGTCAGGACAGCCCTGAGGATCAAGACAGAAGGTGAGGAGCTTGCTGACTGCAGGGACACAGAGGTGTTCATGCCAAGGTGTCCTGGAATAAACCAACAGGGGCATCTTGTTTAAAATGATCCAAATTCCTCATAAGCAGCACATGGGACAAAAAGCTATGTAAAGAGGTTTGGAGGAATAATATCTTCCAGGAAAAGCAGAGTGTTTGCCACTACCTAGGAAGCTGCTGCTTCCTATAGTATCATCTAAAATTATTGATCACATTCTGCACAGTGGTCTGAAAGTTTAAAGTTTTAGATCAATGTCTGCTCACATAGCAATTAAGAGAGGGACAAAGGACAAGGAAGCCTCCTCTTTGTACCCTGTCTGCAGAGCTGAGCCACTTCTTGACTGCTGTTGCCACTGATCTTCCAGTCCAGGGGAGAAAAAAGAGCTTGGACTCGAGGGTCTCATCTCACAAAAACTCCTCCTGTGCTTCCATTAGCATGAGTTAACGTTGCATTGTAGCAGCAGTGGTGTTGTAAAGGCAGATGAGAGGTAAAGGGACTGTTAATAGCTTTGCACAGACAGCAGGTACATTTGAGGAAAGCAGACAAGGCTTGGGGCTCAGCTTGTCCTCTTTGTTGCACTCTGTCACCTGCTGAAATGAAAGCTATTGGTCCTGAGTCAAAATCTGGCTTCATGTACTAATGAGAGGCATTAGAAGAGAGTGTAGGTCTGTGATTCACAGCTAAACACCTCTGCATTACATTCCAGGCATGGGGAAGCAGTGGCCAGCAGAGCTCTACCTTATGGTGTCAGGTGTACACAGCTGAGCCAAAAAACAGTGGCAAAATGAAAAAATTATATTAAGGCCTTGTGAAAGTTGTGCTAAACAGAATTTGACTGTAGCACAAGAGACTTTCCTGAGGAAAAAGCCATCCCTGTAAGACATCTTGTGTCTTATGAAACAGAGGCCCAAAAAAACCTCAATTTTCTTCTCTGTCTGAGCCTCAAACTCTCAGAGTAATTGCCAGTGAACTTCTGGGACACCATCTAAAGCCTCAAACTGCTTTCTTTCTTACCTTAGCAGGATATTTCAAGTGGTCAGGGCAGGAATTTGGAATTAACCCTGCTGAGTCAGATTTGTGCCTTTGATGCTGTCCATGTGTTGCATCCTCAGCAAGTTATTCAGTGTCCCAATCTTCACTGCACCCTTTCACAAGAACCACTGCCATGCAGACAACACCCTCAGGAGCCTAGTGCTGGGGAGAAATAAGAAAAACTGCAGGAACAGCACCTGTAGGAGGACAAGATACTGGTTTCAGACACCTAGAGAGAGAAGAGAGGGGTTTGAATGTACAAAAATCAAGAAATAAAACTGAAGGTGACTCATTTGAGGGGAAATGGGTATCTAGAAGGAAAGTCACCTCCCTACCCAGAGGTGACTATGCATATTTAGGAAGAAGACCTCTTGCTGTGAGGGAGCTTTAGGAATGGTCTGAGCATCTCTTGGCCCAAAACTTTCCACTACTGAAAACACTCTGATATCAACCTCCTGAGATTTCCATGCCAGACATTAAATTGCTCCTCTGCAGGGTCTGCTCAATTCCTGTCTCTGATGATTTTCACCCTGCAGGTAACCTGGAGCAAGCCAACGAAGAGCTGAGAGCAATAATTAAGAAAATCTGGAAGCGCACCAGTATGAAGCTGCTGGACCAGGTGGTGCCTCCTGCAGGTGGTGAGTGCAGGATCTTGTCCCTGTCTCTGAATCTCTCTGGTTTTTTTCCCTCACCTGTCCTGTCCTACTGCACCTCAAGAGCATCAGGTGGAATAGGGGGAACAGGCTTTCTTCTCCAAGCTATCTGTATTTCACCAGGCTGAAGTCTGTTCTGTACTGACATGAATGTGCTGTTCTTACTGCTGAGAAATCAGGGAAAGAAAAAAAGGTGCCCAGGTAGGCATCCAGAGTGGCATTCACTGCCTTCCCAGGTGGCCCCAGGGGCACAAAACAGCACTTGGCAGTCAGCCACCAGAAACAGCCAGGTCCTGAGCCTTGCTCAGCCTGCTCTGAAGTCAGTGGGCCACGTCTTCTAAAATTTCCAGTGGCTTTGCAGAAAGGAGAGCTACCTGGAGCAAAACGTAGTGAACATTTTGGCTGACTGATGGTTTTTTATTGTGTGGAAACACAGCTGTGACTGATTTCAGGGGAGAGGTGATCTACTCTGCTCACTCACACCTGTGTCAGACACAAAGGGGCAGAATTCCAGTGCAGAGAAGGGTCACAGCAGGCCTGGGATGGATGATCAGTCAGATGCTGTTGGCAAGCCAGCCTGTGAATAAGTCTTCCCCCAGGCTGTCACAAGACAGCAGCATGTGCTGACCCAGACTGGGAGGCTGCTGCTATAACGAGATCCTTTATGGTTAACCAACACCACAGACTGCAAAGGTTGGACGTGCACCTGCTGCAGGGGTTGTGTGCCAGCAGAGCCAGGCTGCCCCAGTGCCACCTGCACCTCTCCTGACCATTCCCAGCAAGCTCTGGCTGAGGAGCAATCCCTTCCTTCAGCCCTGCATCCTGATGCCATTAAAAAGCAGAGATGAAAACCGCAGCTCCCAGTGCTTCTGCCAGGCCTCCACGAGCAAACACCCTGATAAATCAGCTGCTAATTGAATTTCCTTTCTCCCCCCACCTTTGCAGACGACGAGGTGACCGTTGGGAAGTTCTACGCCACCTTCCTGATCCAGGAGTATTTCCGGAAGTTCAAGAAACGCAAGGAGCAGGGGCTGGTGGGGAAGCCCTCGCAGCGCAACGCGCTCTCCTTACAGGTGACAAGCGGGCCCCGAGCGCCATGGGGGGCTGCACTAGAGACAGGTGCCCCACTTCCCTCTTCAGCCTCTCTTGGGGGGTGCAATGGGCTATCCCTGCTGGAAAAGAGGCCCTAGAGCCCTTGGATTATCACCCCAATCCTTTTGGATAAATACCTGTGTACCGTGGGCTCGCAATCCCTTAGCTCTGGAAATGGAAGGCACAGGTGAGGCACAATCGTGGTTTATCAATCTGCCAGTAATATTTGAAATTTGGGATCCTTTTAGGGAACGGGTATGAAGTGTCCTGCAAACATTTGCTTACTGCCACACACATTTGACGCATTCTGAGTGCAAGTTGCCAGGAGGTAAAATCACTTAAAAAGCAAAAAGCATACCTGGATGCCAAGGCCATCCAATGGACAGGACTGTAAGGACTGGGATCTATTCCCCACTGTGATACATGTTCACCCAGTAGATCACCAGGCTGTGTGACAGAGAGAGAAAACCCTGTTGACTGTACAAGCAGTATTATTTATGTCCCTCGAGGATACATTGAGAAAAAAGGGTGAGTTTCAGCAAGCTGAGAAGTGCTATGATGTGGGCACAAACACAGAATGAGGCCTCAGTACACCCACAGCTGGATGGACTCTTTGGAACAGACTCCAGTCAGTGAGGGCTTTGAGGACTTTGCAGGTCCAAATGCCAGGAGCTTAGTTATTAAATCCATATTTAAGCTGCTGATTAAACAGAAGAGATTTTCTGAGGCACCAGAGTACATGGTTCAGCTGGAACTGTGGCTGCTCTGAGCTTCTGGTGGTAGATCTGAGAACCCAGAGTTGAAATCCCACCGACCTGCTCAGTCAAGCCCGTGGATTTGTGTCTCTGTCCTGCTGTGCTGCAGCCAAGGACGAGCAACAAACCTTCCTTGGTTTGCATTGCCAAGAGTTTCTCTCTCTCCGAGGTGGAGACGAAAGAGCAGAATTAGTTGGTGTTTCTCTAGGAGCTGGTGGTGCTGTGCTAGCTAAAGGGGCTCCGCAGTGTTTAGGAAGCAGTGGCAATGCTGCTGTCCCTCCCGTGCCCACTCGGAGATATGAAGCTCTACAGTTTGCTGTTCTGCAGGCTGGGCTGCGCACCCTCCACGACATCGGGCCCGAGATCCGGCGAGCGATCTCTGGAGACCTGACAGCTGAGGAGGAGCTGGACAAGGCCATGAAGGAAGCAGTTTCTGCTGCCTCTGAAGATGATATCTTCCGGGTAGGTTCTGAGCAGGTTTGTGAGCTGAGGCTGAGCTCAGGGTGCCACATTCTCTTTTGCTCACTCTGCATTGCAGCTGGGCCCTCCTTGTTTTGTAGATCTTACTAGAAAACAGTGGTGAACCTAGGTCCTCAGTGAAAGCTCTTTGCACAGTTTTATCCCAATTCCTTCTCTCTTTCTCTCAAGGGAAGCTTCTTAGTGCAAGACTCCCTCACGAAACCTTAATTAAAAAGCAGATCAGTGCAGCCACCCTGCAATCTGCAGAGCAGCAGCCAGGCACACTTCAGTGTTTTGTTCACTCCTTTCATCCTTCCAAAAAGTACACAAGGACCCAAAAAAGCTCCTGTGGAAGGAGAAACTTCTGTGAGCAACTTAGCTAAATCTTCTCTTTCTTTTTTCTTTCTTGATTCTTGTAATTCTTTTCTTTGGTAACTTTTCCCCTCCTTTGGCATTTTCCTCCTTTCTTTACAGAAAGATGCTGTCAGTCCCTTCCATTACCCACCATCTAAACAGTACATAACTGGCTCATTACATTTCTCTTCATTTCCTCCTCCAGGTGTTTAATAGTTTCTGATGCTCTTCTCAAATTCCCCCTCATATCTAAATGTTCCTTTGCCACTGCGCTGGGAAAAGCAGACAGCAGCTACCTGGTTCTTGCATCCACACCCATGCTGGACTCCCAGGACTGGTGGGAGGTGTAGATAAATGCCAGTCCCCTGAAATCCCAACCTCTGTCCCTGAGACAGAGAAGTCCTCACGTTGTCTTCTGGAAGAGAGAGCACCAGTGCCATTGTGCTCACTTTGTGCCTCACTTTTTTTCCCTCAAGAGCAGTCTGAGCAGGAAAACACCGGGGCCCTTGCACATCTCACTCACAAAGGAAATCTCCTTTCTGTTTCTCTGACAGAGAGCTGGAGGCTTGTTTGGAAACCATGTGAGCTATTACCAAAGTGATGGCAGGAGCGGCTTCCCCCAGACATTCACCACCCAGAGACCTTTGCACATCAATAAATCTGGCAACAACCACGGAGATACCGAGTCTCCGTCCCACGAGAAGCTGGTGGACTCCACCTTCACTCCCAGCAGCTACTCCTCTTCAGGCTCCAATGCCAACATCAACAACGCCAACAACACTGCCCTGTGTCGCTTCCCCAGCCCACCCAGCTACCCCAGCACTGTCAGCACGGTGGAAGGCCACGGGACCCCCTTGTCACCCACCATCTGTGTGCAGGAGGCTCCCTGGAAACTCCCATCCAAAAGGTAAGCTTCCCAGCAGAGAGGGGGCCGAGGGAGCAGGTGTTGGAAGGTGCATGCAAACACCAGAGCACTGCTGCTGTGCTGAAGTCACTCCCAGGCATTGGGCAGCCTGGATTGAGCCTTCTGGTTCTCCACTCGTGCCAAAGCCCACAGATACACACCAGCTGGCCACTGCAGAGCACCAGCACTCTTACTGACCAACACACGTGATTTCTTTGGGCTTTATCAGGAAGAAACCTTTCTAAGGTCCAAAGGGAACCTTATCTATCCCTCCTTCACCACAGGGAGGTGTTTTACCAACTGGTAAGTGAAGGAGACTGCTCTTCATGTCTTAATCACCCAACAGGGAGCTTTGTTGAAGTCAGTGGTTTTTCATTCAGCAGGTCACGTCCCTACAGAGGTCACCAAAGACATTCTGGTAGGAGGGAGGCAAGGTTTTTGGAAACAAAGCAAAGAAAATCCCCTTCTCTGGACAGTTTTCAGGCTCTCTACACACAGATGACTAACACAAAAGAAATATAATTTTTCTCAGTGGGGGATTTTTTTTAATGCTTTCAGAAACAGCAGGAAAGCAAAGGATTTGGGGTTTTTTCCAGAGTAGAGAGTGAACAGTGTGAAAAGATGGCCAAATGCTGCCCCTGGAAAGGACAGAATAGGACAGTAAGACAGAGGAACTTCAGTGGGTGTGGAATTGCCCAAGTGAAGAGTCCTGTGGTTTTTCTATTTCATGCCTTCCTGAGGGAGGCCAGGGGAGTTGCACAACTCGTGTTCCCATCTGCCCTCCTCCCTGCTGACTCGTGCTGCTGTGACACTGCTAACAGGGTGTTCTTTTCTCTCCTTGCTTCCCTGGGCTCGTTCCTTGAATTAGGACACATTACTACGAGGCACTGGGACGGTACGTGTTCTCCATCCCCCCCTAACGCTGCCCTCCTCTTCAAACTCCAAATTCCAATTAATGCTGAATATGAGCTCTCCTTTTTGGTGTCAGTAGGGCTGAAATGGAGATCCTGATCACTGTGACAGCTCCAGAAAATAGTCCCAACTCGGGGCACCTAGCGATCTGTGTTCTGGCTACTTTCTGGATTTGGGGTTTTTTTAGAGATTCTAGCTGGGCTCACACATTCTCTGACCACAGCGTAGTGAAGTACACCCTGACATGGTCACACAAAAATTCTGTATGGTTTAGGCTAAACACAGACAGTTGAACAGGAGGAGATGCCAGGTACTATTTTTTTCCCCTCTGCACCTTAGCAGTTTTACTTGCCTCCCATTTCAGAGGAAGGTCACTGCAGCTCTTTTACACAACCCACATTTCTCCCCATGGTTTTTGCTTTAACCAGATAACAGGATAATGTAGCCTCTCCAGTCCCTAAAAGATGAGAAATTTAAAAAGCCACCCTGCTCTCTTCTGCAGATGCTAGTAAGAAACTGAAATTGTTTCCAACACCTCCATGTCCATACGTCAAAGATTCAAGCTACCTCCAGATTTTACTTTGCTGAAATGTGAAACAGGGACAGAGAGGAGGCAAGCAGGGAATGAAGGGCTGGCACACCTAAGGCTTTGAACAGATCCTGCTGAACTCAGTAGAAGCACTCTGCAGTTAAAAAAAGGGATGAAAGGTGGAAAAGCCAGCAAGGATGAGAATGTGAGCAGGAGGCAGAGGGCAGAGCTGGTGCAGACTGAGGGATTTGGGAGGAAAAGGCCACACATCACAGAGAGGAGAAGATTACTGTGGGTGTCCAGGAGGCTTCTCTGAAATCCATAACCAAATCTTTTGCAAAAAGGGGAAAAGCTTATTCCTGAGAGCCCATCTCAGGTTTTACTGTGAGCTCAGTGAGGTGTATCTTTGGAAACATGGTCAGTGTGATGTGCACATTAATGGAGTGCAGGTAGTCACAAATGACAAAATACATTTACAGTGTTGTTCAGCATTGATTTAAGAAACTCGTCCTGTGAAGGAGGACACAGACAGAGGTTGTTGCCTTGTATTTGTGAACTCTGTAGCTCTGTTCAGGCATTGATTTTTCCTGTGATGCTCTTCAGCATTATAATAAACTGAGACAGATGGAGCCTGTCGTTCTTGTCTTTGTAACAGGTTGTCTTTACCATCTCCATATCTTAACTTGTCTTTTTTGCTCATTAGCTCCAGTTCCAGAGACAGCCAGCTGGCAATTGTTTGCCAAGAGGAAGTGTCTCAGGATGAGACTTATGATGAAAATTTGAATGAAGACATTGAGTACTGTAGTGAACCAAGTCTGCTCTCTACTGAAATGTGAGCTTTGCAGCTTTAGTCAAGGTGTTTGGGTGGTTCTTCAATTAAGGGGGAGAGGTGGGAAGAGGTGACCTTTTTCTACAAAAATTTCAATTTATGGGAGAAGGTCAGAAAATTTTAGCCAACTCAAATATGAGAAAGTAATTTCTTTTAAAAATGCAATTCAGCCCTAGAAGTAACATTGAAAAGGATCTTTTTCACCTAGGACTTTACCTCTCTGCATGAGACATCTGGATCAGCAGGGCTGCCCTCCACACACACTCCCACCCCCCTGATGTTCCCAGAGCTCATTTTTAGAGGATTCTGTGTCATGAGCTCTTGTTACTGCTCCTGGACCAGTAACAGCTTGAAGCTAGCTTGCTCGTGCATCCCTTTGCTAGCATGACCTTGCTGGCTTCCTTGCTGGAAGAGGGCTTATTCTGCCCAACACCAGCTGCTTCTCTAAATGCCTCTGCTCTCCTTCCCAGGCTTGCATACCAAGATGATGAAAACAGACAACTCACTCCACCAGAAAACAACAAAGGAGAGGACACCCGGCACTCTCCGAAGAAGGGGTTTCTGTGCTCCTCAGCTCTAGGTAACTCCCAGCAGGGCTGGGCTGTGTTTCCTCCACCTTGATGGGGTTCCCACATCTCCCTGGAGGAATCCCAGCCCCTGTGGGCACGGGTGTTGCTGCCTGCTGCATTCAGGAATCCCAGGGCGTGCAGACAATCCTGATCAGGCCCGTGGCTCTTGGCCAGCAGATGAACCCGTGGCTGTTTGGACAGTCCCTGTGAGCTGTTTGATCAAGGCTGCCTGTGAATTAGGGCAGTTTATTTGAGAGCTGTAGACTCTCCAAACAATCACCAGGGAGTCTCTGAATGGGTGAGCCTTGAGTCTACAGAGTTCTGCTCTGTGTGTATTCAGCAAGGAGAAATGAGAGATTGTGTCCTTTGTCTGCTACCAGGAACACACTGAATGTCAGATTAAGTTAGCACAACATAAATTTGCCTTCTGCTTTAATTGTACCTGGAGATTTTCAAGTGCTTCACTGTCAGGTGAAACTCATGAATCACAAGGTTTTATGGAAGTATCAAGAGAGTCTGTGACAAAATAAACTCTTTTAGGTATAGCATTTTTCAGCCTTTTTCTGAGTATTGGTGTGATGAAAAGGGTACTGAAGGGAGAAACTAAAAAGAATCATCTGTATAAAATACATTTTTACAGAGTAACAGTGACAGACTAGGTAGTGTCATGTTTAAAGTGAGGCTAGTGTATCTTCACTGAAATCCTTCAGGACGCTTCGCTGTTCTAATAACATTTACTTTATTTCAAATCTTAAAATATTAGGCAATGACAACTTCTATATCTATACCAAGGCAGTCACAGCCCTTGATACAAGGCCTCACTAACTACATTTTAGTGAATGTTTATATATTGATGTCATACTCATTTTAGTAGTTGGGGTTTTTTCTCTAGAAAGAGGAAGTACTTTTAACCTGCATTGTAACATTCATTTTCTGGGTTATAGCATATTTTCTCCAATCCTGAGAGGGCTTTTTCTCAACAATCCAATATTATTGATACTTACTATTTTCAGAATTCTAATTTTCTTTCCTTCTTTATAAAAATGTCAACAAAATCAAGAAGACCACAAAATATTTAAGTGTGCCACATATTGAATCTTTAATAGTGGACTTATTTGCCATTTTTCAGAAGTAAAGTCCTTGATCATAAACACACTTTAAAATTTTTCATTGGGAGTACCTTTCTCATACTTAGAGAAGTAAAGTTTCATTTTATAGCAAAGTAAACAATGTGACTGTTTCAGTAGTTCCCTCTAAAATCTCTTTCTTCCCTTCCTTCCAAATTCTGAAAATGCTTCGTATCTGTCTAAGTCACCTTCCACTCAGCAGTAAATTTCCCATTGATGAATTCAGCTGCACTTGACCTTGCTGGAGACACAGTCTCCTAAAGTGTGGTATGTCTGGCAGCTGAGGGACACAGATCACATGCAAGCAGGGTGCCAGTGTCACCTGAGCAGCACAATGTCCCCATCTGGGTGCTGTGTGCAGCCAGCACAGCCACAGAGCCTCAGCTGCCACCACCCTGCTCAGGGCTCTGCCTCAGCCACACGGGCCTGAGAGCACTGCCACTGCTCAGGAGGGAAACCAGCTGCACTTAAAGGAGAAAAGTGTTCAGAATCTTCCCTTGCAGCCTGCTTGGAAGGTTGTGTTGCTTGGTTTGTGATGCCTGAGTGCTTTCTGTGAACACCTCTGCTTTGGAAATGGTGGTGTCAGGGAAATAGAGCCTAAAGCATGTGTGTCCCTGCTGTGTGTCCAGTGGGGCTGCACTATAAGGAACTGAAAACAGATCACCTGCAGTGTATCGTGGGTGATGGACACATTGTGTGTGTTGCTGTTTCAGGTCGAAGAGCATCTTTTCACTTAGAGTGTTTGAAAAGACAGAAAAACCAGGGTGTGGATGTCTCGCAGAAGACAGTCCTGCCTTTGCATCTGGTCCATCATCAGGTGAGTGTTCATAACCACAGAGCCTCTGCCACCTGCAGGGCCCCCCAGAGCACCCCAACCCACTGGGTCAGAACCATTTGGGATAGATTCCCAGCCATACCAAAGGTCCAGGTTTTAGCAGTCAGGATTTGTATCATTCCCAGAATGCTACAGGAATATGTCCCTTGGAGTCACCTACGTTTATCATTTTCTGATGCCTGTGAAAGAGTAAAATAAAACACTAGCAAAAAGATGAAAATAACCACCCAAATTGCAAGCTGCAGTGCAATTACACTGACTTTGATGGCAGTATGCACATGAATAAAGTGTGCACAGTCTACTTTAAGGTAATTAAAGGTAACCAGTAAGTGTAATTAACCATTTTAAAATATAAACTGATTACATGTACTCAATCAGCTTCTTAAGGCCTTTGTGTGTTCAGCAGCCTAGCAAATGTATGCCTACACACATACCTAGATGATTAGCCAGCTGCCAGACTCCAAAGGAGATCTCTGTCTCTTGGTTTAACGATGCCACTTTTTGTCACCATGAAAGGAACAGGTGCAGATGGCAGTGCCAGCCTTGCAGGTGTGGCACCGTGCACTGTGCAGTCCCCCCAGCCAGGGTAGAATGGCCTTGATACTTCTTTTGGCTGCCACAAGGGCAGAAAATGCCACACAGCAGGAATGGGAGGAGTGAAAAGTCAGAGGAGTGAGAGAGGAGTGGGCTTGAGGCTCCCTGGCTTTTCTCACCTCCACTTCCACAGTTATCCTTTAATTCTTGAGCTCCAGAATGCAGTGGTCTGCAGAGAGTTACAGCTGTGGCAGGGACAACCAGAAAATGTGTTGGAGCAGGGAGGATTGGTCAGGAAAGAGCTTCCCACGTTCACCAGTGCACCAACAGCCCTTCTGAGACTTCCTGCCCTCCCCTGGGCCAGGCAGAGGGAGCACAGGCCTCCCAGCCCACACAGCCAACAGAATCATCTCCCTCCAGCATCTACAAATCAGATGGAGCTGCCTCACCCCTCCCCATCCCACCATGCAGCCAAAACCTGGAGGGAAGGGGCTCTGCCCACACAAGTGTCACTCAGCCAGGCTGAAGGGCTACCCTGAAAGAGGCACCTGGCTGCCAGCTGACAACACTCAGCAACATTCACATCTACAAAAATGTTAACCAACAGCAGTGCCTAAAATAAGACCACAGAGTGACAAGATTGCCTCTGCTAAACCTAAGGGATTCTGTTGCTGTGAATGCTTGAAGAGGTGTTCTCATGGAATACCTGTACATCATGATATGTAAATGTATTCAGCTGAAGCTCAAAGCAACCCTACAGAGCTTCTTGCAGCTTCCTCAGAACCTGACATTTTTGATAAAACATTTTCTGTAAGTTTCTGCCAACAAGCCGAAAAATTGGTTACATTGTCCTGCCTGACAGAGCCGGGTCTCTCCTTCAAGACCTGGCAGTTTAAGGGATGTGCTGAGGCCATCACAGCCTGCAGGGCATAATTTATTCAGAAGATGTTTTAAGGGCTTTCTTCCTCACTGAAATTTGATAGGAGTCTGACATCCAGTTCCTGAGAAAGCCTTGGTGAACTTGCAGGTGACTAAGAATTAATTCTTTTTTTCAGTGTCATCAGCACAACATAATTATCAGTTCCCAAGGATTTCAGGGGCAGATGGACTGAGCTTCACTGAATATAGCTTTAAGTGAGCTGTCTAGTTTAAATTAGTCACTTCAGTCCCACTGTGGAGGGAAGGAGCACCACCAAAGGGCAAGTTTAAGTCTTGTGTAAGTCATGTCTTTGAGGCAGCGTTTTCAGGCAGGCTTTGAAGGGAAGGGAGGCCTGCCAGTGCCTCTCTGCACAGTTAGCTTAGACTAAACACAGAGCTTGAACACAACACAGAGCCTGAACACAACACAGTCCACAGGCTTTTGTAGTTTCTGTGCATTTATTTCATTGCTCAGCCATGAGCTCTGTGAGATGAGCTTATGACTCTGACAGTCGTGCTTATAGAACAAGGAAGCAGTCACCATCAATAAGGCATCAGATCAGCCCTGTGCAACAAGAGGCTTCTTGAGGACTTTGCTCCAAGAGGAGGCTGGATGACTCAGAGGTTGTGTGTATGATTACAGGAAGGACTGCATGGCTGAAAGTATAGTCATCAGCTATTGATCCTCCCACCAACAGCAGATGCCTTAAAATCCAGTGGTGGATTTCAAGTTATTACCAACTGCACACACATCTAAAATTCACATCTGGTATCTGTTCAGGTTCCTCAGTAAACCCTTAAAACAGCAACTGGCAATAAAAACCTGTGCTGTGTGTGGTGTCAGTGGTGGGAAAATGAGCTGCTGTCTCCCCCAACAGAGAAGAGGTGGTGTGTCTGGCAGAAATGGGGAATGGGGCTGCATCTCTCCTGGTAATCCTGTGGGAATGGGGCTGCATCCCTCCTGGCAGTGCCATGGGAGTGGGGCTGCATCCCTCCTGGCAGTGCCATGGGAATGGGGCTGCATCCCTCCTGGCAGTGCCATGGGAATGGGGCTGCATCCCTCCTGGCAGTGCCAGGCTAAAGAACTGCAGTTCTAAAAAATTCCAATCCAGTGCTTGGCACTAGCACAGGGCACACCATTTAAAGGAAAGCCTGCAAAATGAGTTTGCAGCACACATGCAAACCTTTCAAGGAGCTGGCAGCAGTCTTCACAAGCCTCGAAAGCCTCCAGGCCTTTCTCGGATGGTTTCCTTGTCCCAGCCCTGCAAGCTCTCACTCCGGTTGTCCCTCCTCTGTCCGCAGGCATTAGCGGTGGCCGGCCTGAGTCCCCTGCTGCAGCGAAGCCATTCCCCCACCACGTTCTCTCGGCTGTGTGCTACGCCCCCGGCCACGCCGTGCAACCGGGGCTGGCCGCAACAGAGCATCCCAACGCTGCGCCTCGACGGGGCCGAGTCCTCGGAGAAGCTCAACAGCAGCCTGCCGTCGGTGCACTGCGGCTCCCGGTACCCCGAGAGCGGCGGCAGCCCCAGGAGAGCCCGGCCCGTGTCCCTGACCGTGCCCAGCCCGAGCGCAGGGAGCAGCCGGCAGTTCCACGGCAGCGCCAGCAGCCTGGTGGAAGCGGTAAGAACGCGCAGGCAGCCGGCATGCTGTGGCACGGCCAGCTGGGAACGTGGCCCTGGAAGAGCGGGGCAGCAGATGCGGTTTGCTGCCCGCAATGCCACGAGTAGGAGAGCCCTTCTCCCGGCAGGGGTTAGAAGCGTGAATGGGAGAAGGAGGCACAGCAGGCAGAGGGGCGCGTTGGAGGTGTGGCGGGGGTGACGCTGCAGGGTACTAACACGTGTCTTTGTGTTCTGGTTCCCCACGTGCTTTTGAAGGTCTTGATTTCGGAAGGACTGATGCAGTTTGCTCAAGATCCAAAGTTCATTGAGGTCACAACCCACGAGCTCGCAGACGCCTGCGACATGACGATAGAAGAGATGGAAAATGCAGCAGACAACATTCTCAATGGTAACAGCAAGCAGAGCCCCAATGGCAACCTCTTGCCTTTTGCTAACTGCAGGGACCCAGGGCAGGACAGTGCAGGAGAGGAAGAGGAAGAGGTGCAGAACCCGGATTGTAGGATAAGTCAGGAGGAGCTCAAGGACAGCAGGATTTATATCAGCAGCCTGTAGTTGCCAGGGCTGGAAGCGATGCTGGTTTTTTATTTGTTTCAATGTTCCTAATGGGTTTGTTTCAGAAGTGCCTCACTGTTCTCGTGACCTGGAGTAACCGGAACAGCGTTCTTCATTCATTTCTGTTGGGACGAGTCGCAGAGTTGGGTGGTGTAAGAAAGCTTTTCAGGAGCGGATATAACCCCAGCACGTGTCCATGAAGGAAGAGTGAGGAGGAGGAGAAGAAGAGGAGGAGAGCCAGCTCCCTCTTTTTTTCAGTCCCTGCACAAGGAACGACAGCTGCCTCCGGAGCACCAAGGGGAACCTCAGCTTCTTGTGGATGGCCCTAGCCAAAAGGACCCTGCGCCAAACGGGTGTCTTTCAACCTTGCTTGTAAAAATCATTTTGCACATATTCTGTATGAGCCTCACCGTCTCCATAAAGCCAAGGCCCTTTGATCGGGAAGGAGAGGAAGACTTCTGCTGTGGATTCCCACACGGCCACGGGGAGGAGGAAGCAGGAGAAGCGCGCAGGCGCCCCAGGCGCGACCCCGCCCTGCCGAGACTCCGGCAGCGGCCCCTGCTGGCCAATCACAGCTCGGGCGGCCACTCGCCAGCCAATCCGAGCTCAGGCGGTCTCCTGCTGACCAATCAGAGCTCAGGCGGCCACTCGCCAGCCAATCAGAGCTCAGGCGGTCTCCTACCGGCCAATCAGAGCTCAGCGCGCCAACTGTGCCAGCCAATGGGCGAGCAGGCGTGGTGGCGGGGCTGAGGGGCCGCCGGGCCTGTGCAGAGTTTTTGTTTCGCAGTTTGATATTTTCTTGAAAGCATGTTGCAGTTTTTATTTTGACTATTTTATTATTATTATAATTATTATTATTTTTGAGGGAGAAGGGAGTGTTTACAGCGTTTTGTAATCACCTACCTTTTTTTTGTTTTGGTTTCTTTTCACCTTTGCGGATGTTAAATCGGTTTGATCATGCTGTATTATTTAAACTGGGGGGAGGGTGGTTTCTCCATTGGAATTTGGTAGAAGTATAATGATAGATGAGTTTTACCAACCATTATGTACACCGAGAATTTGTAATTTTATTTACTAGCGGGAAAACCTTTTTTTTTTTTTTTTTTTTTTTTGGTCGTTGTTTTATAATTTAAAGATAGTAGGCAATGCACTTGATATAGTCTTGCACATTTGAGTGATTGATTTGGGTTCTTTTTAGTGCTAAGTGTACCTGTGAGTGTGGGAGCAATAGGAGCGAGTGCGTGTGAGCGTGTGTGTGTAAGAGCAGTTCTCACGCCCTGCGGGAGAGCTGTACCTGCGGCCATTCGAATGCAAAAACAAACCACTGTCTCTGCTTTCGAAAAGGGAATCAGTAACTTTGCATTTTCTGTTCCACAAGATATGCAAAAACAATGCAATAATATTAATTTTAAAATAAAATTGTAAGTTGTGTTGGCATTAAAACTGTATAGAAAAAAAAATTACGGGGGTGGGGGGGAAACAAAAAAAAAAAAAACAAACCAGAAGACGTTACGCTTCGATATATTCCATGTGATGTTTTATTGCATTGATAATGTTTCTGTTGAAGAAACCGTTATACTTGAATTCAGGTCAGTTTCAGTATTTTTCAAATATTTTTTTAAAATGAATTGCAATTGTGCCAAGCAAAGATAATGAATTGAATTAAGTTTGTTTAAAAAAAAAAAGAAAAAAAAAGAATCACTTCTTGTATATTTTGCTGCATGTCAAGTGAATCATTTCGTATTTGGAATGTGCCAAGCTTTACCTTTGAACTTTTAAGTGCTTTTTTACGTGTGGTTGGGGAAAGGGTACTATTTTTTTTTTTCTTTTTTTAATTTGTACGATGAACAAAGTGTACCTGGTGTAAGTAACTATTCTGCAATCCACTGACAGGTTGAACGTTACTGATTTTGCATATCTTGTGTTCATTTTCCTTCTTCCTCACTCCCTTTTAACGTGCACGATTCTTTATCGGTAGAGAATCTTTCTTCCCGAGACTGGGACATTTTATTCAGGCTTTGTTTTCTTTCCTTTTGCTCAGTTCCTCTAAAGGTCTTGTCCCACTCAAGGGTGGCAAGACCCCCAAAGCCCATTTGGCAGATCCATCCTACACGTTCAGCTGGCACCAGCAATTGAAGGAGCAGGAGGGGAAAACAATTTGGTTTCAAAATTATTTTATTAAATAGCTGAACCCTGATCAATTTTAGTAGGATCCTGGGATGAGAAATGCAAGAATCAGAACAGTTGGCAAAGTAAAGTTATCTAACTCTAGTCTGGGCTGAAAGCAGAGGGAGAGGGAGAGAGCTGTGGATCTTTATTAGGAGAATTGCTGCAGTCTGGTCAGGATGCAGGTGCCAAGTGACTTTTTGGTGTTCCTTGCACGGTCTCAATCCTCTTCCCAGACTTTAGTGGATGGGTCAGGTACTAAGTCACAAAACATCTGGCAGCACAGCATTTCCAGCCTCATTTCCTGACTGGTAAGTGTGAAAACTCTCACACTGACGGTTGGCCCTAACCCCAAGAGAGGATGAAAAAACAGGCACGTATCGTTAGATTTTATGCAACTGATTTTTGTCTAGACTACTGCTGTTTTTTCTCCCTCCTCAGGATGATTCACAAACTTGCAGATCACTTCTGAGTTCTGAAGTGTGATCTGACTCAGAGCTAAACTTTGATTCAAATCTTGAGCTTCTGCAGATGTCCGAGAACGCCCTTCACTGCATACATTGATTACATTATTTTTGTGACACTCTTGTTTTTCTTCTCCACTCTCTGGGGCATAAAGGAGAAATAGCAAAGGGTATTTTTGACTGTACTTTTTGAACCAGCCAGTATCAGCTCAAGGTACCTTGGAAAAAGACAAATACTAGAGAAATAGGAATCCATTTGTACAAGCATCTGTCATCAAAGTCATAATTCAAGGCTCCCCTGGAGAAAGCAACCAGCTGATGTGAGTCAGTCTCATCCTTTCATCCCTGGTGCCTGTAGAGATGGGCACACACGTGTGTCCCCCTGTGAGTTTGCTGCTGCTGGTGCTGATGTGCTCCAAAGGTACTTGAAAGGGAAGAATGCCCGTGCCTGGCTCTTCCTGAAAATGCCATGTAAGGGCTCCCAAACTCATTTTCTTTCACTGCTAAGTCCATCTGACCCTCCCAACAGAAGACAGGTGCTCTTCACCCCTGAAAAACAGCTTACCTAAATTAGTGCTGACAATGAGCATTTTGGATGTTTTTAGGCCATCTTTTAGGATTTTTCTTGATGGGAAGATAAATGACAGGAAGGATTGTGCCCCAGGCATTCTTGGCAAAATCTGCTACTCCCTCAGGGGTCAGAGCCTCCAATGGCCAGGGGAAACCCTGCTCTCTCCTGGAAGACCCCGTTGGTGCTGCAGAGTGGAAAATGCATGGCTAGCAGAGAATGCAAGTGACTTTTGCGTTTTGAGGGGCAGGTGTTAAATTTAGTAATTGCTGGTGCCAGCTGTGCAAATTTCTCTCTCTGGGGAGGGCGGCTTTCTTTTTTTCTTTTCATTTGAGGTACTTCCAACGTGCACATTGTGACAGGCCTGAGCAAAGAGCTGCTGTCTCCTCGAGTGAGGCAGAGTCTGGGGGACAGTGGGAAGGAGGGGGCAGGTCTGGTTCCTGGAGTGTTTCCCTGTGTATGGGAGTGGATGGTGGGTACAATCACTGTGCTGTGCATGGAAGTTTTGAAGGAACCGATGGCTGAGAAGTGGCGTGGAGGGAAAGAATGGGGAAAACGATCTGCTGTTTGCCTCTGAGCATCTCTGACTCGCGAGAGGACACTGCAGACTAAAGACATTTCTTATAAAACAACAAACCTCCTCCCTGTATCACTCCTGCTCATTAGTCCAGACAGTACTGGGCCAGCCACATCGGATGCATTTCTTTTTTTCTTCCTTATTTCCGTGTGGCTGACGTGATGGGAAAGCAAGTGGAACTCATGATCCAGAGCTGGAGTTTCGTTGTCCACAGACACCTCTTGTGCATCATCTGCCTCTTGAGCTGGACATGTGGACGATGACGGTGTCGATGCTGCTGCTACTGCAGGGGTCCCGCCTGTTTTCTTGCCCTGCCCACCCCACCCCAGCACGGAGGGACAGCCAGAGAGGCGCCATGTACAGAACCGCATCTATTTCTGCTTTGTTTTCTGACTCACAACCCTGCCCCAGTGACTACGACTACAACGACAACAACAACAAAAAAAAGGGCAAATGCATTTTTTACATTTCTTGATAATTTCCAAAGCAATGTATCATTGCTTTCTTTAGACTGACGCCAATATAACAGTTGTATGGGTCTCAGCCAGGCTCCTGTGTCTTTTCTGCCTGAGTTTCAGATTGCTGTATGAAATGTATGCACGTTTGCACACAGACACATCCAGAAGAGGTGGTGGCACCCCGAGATCGTGGGGCTGCTCACCTGTGTCACACATGGAGTTGGAGGCCTTGCTTCGTACGTGTAGATGAGAAACCCCAACCCACTGCAGGGAACTGAGTATCCTGAGATACATCCATCCCTGGTCCTGCTGTGACTGTCCCCACAGCAGGGGCAGTGGGGGGAGAGGAACACTGAATGGGGAATTTGCAGCACAACAATATTGAAGTAGAATCCAGTCGGGGTTTCTGGTAGCAGTGAGATTTTATCAGTTGCCATAATGAAAACTGTAGTGCATATAAAGAAAACATTCCAGGCCGTGAGAAGCCCCAATTCCCATCTTGCTAACATGAGGCTGGAGGGCATTAGAGGCCAAGGAGGTTGTATTGATGAAAAGAATGTGGGAAACAGAACTGGGCCCTGAAAAATTTAATTACATCTTTCCCCCATTTATTTTCTTCTTCAAAGAAGTCTAAGAAATACAATTCTCAATAGCTGCACAGGGTTTCTTTTTTTTTTTCCTTTAAATGTTGTGAAACTTTTAAAGTTTTATTCTGGGTGAGCAAGCCCAGGGATCCAGAAGGTTTCCAATGGGATCTCAGTTCGTGGAGCTACTATCTCTGTTCCTGCTTTGTTTCTGGAAAGCTGAAACCACTCTGGCCTTGCTGAAGTTGGGTGGGTGAGGGCAGAAGCACAGCAGGAGACATGTCCTGTTCTGAAGACAGAGCGGGCTCCAATTGCTTTCAGAAAAGTCAGTAGCATCACACTGGAATGGGGAAAAAAAAAAAAAAACCCTCTTCTGATATAAACTTTAGTGTTCTAGTTAAATTCTCCATTCTTCTCCCCCTTACAGGGAACTTTACACTTGAGCATAAAAACCAGGCCTTCTTTAGGGCACAGGGCTCGACTCAGTTGCTTAAAGGTGTGTCCACTGTCACTTGAGATGCCCTACAGTATCCTCTGCCAGGTCTGCCACAGCTGTGGGGAGAGGCACAGCTCAGGCCCAGGCTGGGCTGGCATCACAGCCCCCAGCCCCAGAGGATGGCAGAGATCTCAGGTGGCAGGGTACAATTAGGCAACTTAATCAAGTCCCTTTCCAAAGGGCTAATTGAGAGGAGCAGCACCAATGACTGATGTAATGAGGGAATCTTCATTAGCATTACCAAGGGCTTAGTTAGGCAGGATCAGGAGCTTGTCTCCACACCCCCATGCTGTTGTTTTTCTGCCCCATGTCAGGCACTCCTGCGGCCTGAAGCTGGCAGCGCTCTGCCATCCTTTCCTTAGGCCAGGATTAGCAGCTGCATCCCAGGCCCAGGGGAGCAGGGACAGGCCCAGGCGAGAGCAGGCGTCACTCCACTCACACACAGATTTTTCTGCCAGCGTTCCAACAGCCCCTTTCCAAAGCTTTTTCCTATTCGAGACACAACCACAAACTCAGACACCATTCGTTGGCATCATCCATCAGGTGATTAAATACCTGTGTTTTTCTGTTAGCTCTTTCCCAATTAGGCTGAAATGCTTTCAGTATTTTAAGCAGTCAGTATTTTAAGTCAGTCTGCTCCCATCTCAAGCACCTAGGTAGACTGGCAGCCAATACTATCTAAACATCATCAACTTTATGATTGCTCATAGAAATGATTGTTTCAAGCTTATTTAGTCTTGACAGTTTGAATGTGGGAAGATTTTAGAGGAGGAGGAGTGAGATTGTAAATATCTCTGACAAACATTGCTGCATCACACACAAAAAAAAAGGGGAGATACTTATTAAACTGCCTTAAAAATCAATTCTGAATGATGAATCTCCCTCCAAACAATTGCCACTTGATAGAGCAAGGGATGAGTCACTTTGGGTGAATTCTGGCAAGAAGTGGTTGGATTCTAGTCCAGTTTCAGGAGCCAAAGTGTAACTTAGGAGCTGATCTCTCACTCAGTCTGAATTCACATCAGCACCGAGGACTGAGCACTGCAGGATCCAAAGGGTTTCAGGTCTGGGGTACTGTCTGTGCATGGTTTGGGGCTGGCCCGGCAAGGTACTGGGTACCAGTGTCTCCCAGTGACTTCAGGGAAGATGGGGTTCCTCAGCACCTCTTAAGTTCAGGCCCTGGAGCACCATTTCCTGCTCTGATCATCAGCTATAAATGTTGATAAATATAAGTGTTTTGCCTTCATTTGAATTGCCCAGAGCTGTAAAATGACCTCTCTCAAGTATAAATCAGTCCAGATATAAACCTCCTCTCCCACTCTTCCCTACACTCCCTGCCCACCTTCCCAGCCCTCCCTTGCACCTCCACCCAAGCCTTCCCTGTCTCAATTCTTTACCTCCTTCCACACTTTTATATCTAGTTTTCATGAACCCACAGAAATGCTTTTGTAAATACTGCTGTACAGTTTGTAACCGTCATGTAAGCCTGTCATCAGTGCCAGAGTCCGTCTTGCCCTCTCGCACGTTTTAAAATCAACAGAGGAAAGTTAGAGCGAATGGCCCGCCAGTGAGTATAGGGTCATCTCTGTGTGGGACAAATGTATATTCCTGTAAGATTGCATTTTTATCTAAGGAATGATGTTATTTTAAAATTGCTAATAAATTTCTAAACAATGTCCAGATCTGTTCAATATTGTACATGGTATCAAAACTCCTTTGACATTGCTCCCTCCTACCCAGCAGTGGCTGAAATTTAAGACAGCTTCCTGCAGCCCCCCCGTTCCCATTGGCAGCCCCGCTGCCATTCAGGGGCTCTTGTCCCTATTTAAGGGGCTGCAGAATGGTCTGGACAGCCACAGCCTGCCCTGCTAAAGAGTAATTTAGGAAACCCAACCGCTCTCAGTACTGTTGTCACCACAGAAACTCTGCCGTGTCATGATGTCCAACGTGTGACTCACGGGCAACCACGCACTTAACATTTTCTCTACTGGATTCCTTCTTACCAAGCACATGCAACAGAAAATAAATTCCCTCAGCTTAAATACAGTGTAATTAGTATATACATAAGCCACGAAGCTAATGGGATGATAACAAGTAGCCTTCCACACACTTGCTTGTTGATTGAGCAAATTTGTTCTACCACGGTTATCAGGAAATTACACCACAGTGCCAGCTGAACACTGTGTTTGTGTCACAGCATTATAAATCAGAGTGTGCTCAGCCCAAGTATGTCAGTGTAAGATTCAGTAAAATAACCCCTAAAGAAAAGATAATTGGTTTTTTTCAGTTACACATGTACCCATAAATATTTTTCCCGACTTGCACACAACTGTCAGAACTGCAGGCTTTGCTGCTACTATTAAGTAGAGGTGGCACAAAATGTTAAAACCCAGGAAACGATGAGAACCTGTAGGTGTCATCAGCGCAGGGCAGAAGGAATGGCAGAGGGCTCACCAACAGAAACCTCGTTATCTGCAGGCTCACAGTGGCCACCAGTTAGATATTTGCCACCACAAAACCATATGAAACTGCCGGGCTGTTGGCAGCTCAGCAGAGGGCTCAGCTTTGCTGGAAAACTCCCTGAGCTGGCAACTCAGCTGAGTTACAGCTCTGTGTGAGCCCATTAGGTGAAATCCATGGCAAGGAACAGGTGAAAGTGGCAGTGGGCGTGCTGCAGTGTGAAAACAGTGCAAAACCTGGAGTGAAACCTGTGAGACAGCTGAAACGGGGTGAGCATCAGGAAGGAGTAACAGGTTTGCACGGTCCCGTGCGAAGTGGATGCATTTAGAACAGCCCCACAACTGGAGAAGCAGAGCATACACCTAGAATGGCTTTTGCTCAGCAGCTGCAGAGCACTGCTGAGGTCAGTTTTTAATGCTCATGGCATTTACCCGAAGCCAGAGACGTGCACTGCGAGTTCCACCCCAACACGAGGAAGAACTTCACGCCCAGGCTGGCAGAGCCCTGCAGGGAGGCCGCGGAGTCTCCCTCTCTGGAGACATCCCAAACCCACCCGGGCGCCTTCCCGTGTCACCCGCTGCAGGTGCCTCTGCCTCGGCAGGGCTGTCGGGATGGACGATCTCCAGCCGTCCCTTCCAACCCTGGCGACTCTGCCATGAGCACGCAGACCTCGGCACCCTCCCGCCAACAAGACGAGCCGCGGGCGGCAGCAGGTTTGGCTCTGTAACCCAAGCTCAGCCCGCTGTCCGGGCGGGGAGGAGCTCCAGGCCGGGCTCTCGGCCGGCCCCGCAGGCGGGCGGGCCCCGGCCCGGCCCCTCCTCAGGTGCGGCCCCGCCCGGCCCCGGCCCGGAAGCGCTGCGGGGGCGGCGGCGGCGGCGCCGCAGC
>VZUI01010661.1:0-74149 GCA_013401135.1 Cettia cetti | reverse complement strand
TCCTTCCTTCCTTCCTTCCTTCCTTCCTTCCTTCCTTCCTTCCTTCCTTCCTTCCTTCCTTCCTTCCTTCCTTTCCCTACTACAGCCAAAAAATATTTATTTTCCTTTGTGAGAAGGATGTATAGCTGCTGAATAATTTATATTGTATTCATAGGATAATTCATAAATGTTGGTGCTTCTCCCCTCCCCCAGATCTGAACGCTGCCCAGATTAATAATTCATTCATCCTTCTGATTCAGCTGAACGAAGGTGAGGGTATTATCTTACAGAGAAAGTGACAAATGCATAGAACAATGTTTTTCTGACCATTGTTAGAACATGGTCTTGGTCAGGACATTTTGGTGATGAATCAATCACTCAGATGAAAGCAGGGTTTCTGCGGTGTGAGTTCGTAGGCAGTCGCTGTGGAAGCAGATGGCATGAGCAAACATTTGGGGACAATTTATGGAAGCATAGATTCAGCTCACTCATGTGGTTAGGACATTTTAGTTCTCAGCAAAGACACTTTGGATTTTAGTGGCACTTCTGATCTGCCTGCAAGTGGAACAGGCAAGGAAATTGAGCTGCTATGGGATGAAGTGGATAGGAATGGAGTGATGGTCAACGTGCCAGCAGGCAGCTGCTGTCCCAGGGCTGGAGGAAGCCCCTGCAGCAGATGGACAGGAGAGAGTGGATGGGATGGGAGCAGGTCCACAGGTGCATCCCAGGGGCTGGAGCTCTCCCTGTTTGAGGAGAGGATGGGGTCACGGCATTGGTTCAGCCTGGGGAAGGGGAAGCCCTGTGGCTCCCTGCAAATACCTGGTGGGAGGGGAGGAGGAAGCATCATCCCAGCTTTGCACTTGGTGCCATTCTGCATGAGGGCTGCGACAGATGGTCCCATTTCCACCCAAACTGGTGGAGTCCATGGTTCCAAGCTCACAGGCTGACTCTGCTGGAGCACTGAGACAGGGCAAGAGCAACTCTTTTTCAACAGGATATCCTCAAGAGCCTTATTTCTGAGACTCTTACGTGGTGGGAAAGTGTTTTACTTTGCCTTACGACTCTGCCAAAAGGCAAAAGCATTCTGCACTTGCCATAGGGGAAGGCAAGAGTTCACCACTTCCAACACCAATAAAAAAGGAGAATGTTTCTTTAGAAATCTGAGCATGACTTTAATGGCCTAATATTAATCAGCCAGGATTGAAAATGATGGTCAAATTATAAATAGAGCTGAAAGGCAGAGTATACAAAAACACAGTTGTATTTGCATTATATTTTGTGTAAATAGAAAGAAAAATAACCCCTGAAATTCTTCAGGCTCAAATTCCAGTTGCTCTGTTAACATGAAACCTGTTCTTTCCCTTGTTATTTTTCATTCCTGAGCCTATGAAACCTTAGTTGGGACCAGCCACCTCTCCCAGTGCCAGCTCCTCCCTCTCCAGTCATTGCAGCCCTAGAATTGCTTTCTTGCTTTGCAGGAGAGAGATTGAGAACAGGTTCAATGTCTCTAATTGCAATCTGTCCATTTCCATGCAAAAATCTAGTGTGAGATCATTAACAAGTAGTTCCTGTGGAGATTTTTGGGTTTAGCATGGCCGCAGCTGGCTGCATGAATATATCATTTGATTAAACTTTTAAGTGTCCCTTCTCCAGCCTGTCCTCACCTGTGTGCAAGCTGCAACAGCTCAGATCCCCTGGTAGCTTGCAGACAGCTACCATGACTAACAGGAAGACCCTGATGTTGCTATTCTCTGCAACCCTTCACACCAGAAAAAATTGTAGTCTGCTTGTCACTTGATTAGCCTCTGAAAAAAAATTGAAAATATTTTGGTAGCACTGCCATAGCTGCTCTGGACAGCAGGAGCCTGCCTGGAGCTGGGTGGCTCCAGGGGAAGCACTCAGGGTGCCCTGGTGTTGAGCACAAAGGGGTTTGGCTGTGCCAAGCAGCTGGTACTGGGCTTCTCACTTCTGGGTTAAACCTTTGGGTGCTGACAGCAGCAGATGTTGTGGCTTTTACTTCAGTAAGAACCAGTTGGGATCCAGAGGGTTTGGTGAAAATGTACTTCAGCTCACAGAAAGCTTTTCTTACTTCTGGGAGGTTTCTTACCCCAACAGGTTGTGAACTAAAAGGCCTGGATTGTAAAGTTATTTTTGAGCCCTAAGTAAGAATATTCTGACTTGAATTGGACAAGAGGGAAATGTACTATACAGCAGGTCATAATGAGAAAGAGCATCTTTTCCTCTGAATTTTGCATTGATCAAGCCACTCCAAAGGGAACAGTTATACACTGGATTGTCCCTTGCTCTTCCTATCACCATTGTCACACTTTCTTGCTTAATTTGCTCATGGTGGGGGCATCAGATCCAATTTTCTTACACATTCAAACATATGGATTCAAGATGTGGTCTGGTCTTGCAGAAGGATATTGTGTTTTTACTTTCTCTAAAACTGAATAAGCAATTGTCACAATCCAAGCTATTGTGCTGAATTAAAAAAGAAAAAAGGTAATAAAATGAGAGACTGTGTATGGGGGGCAAAACTGGATGCTACATAAATGTGCAGAGCTAGAATATTCTTATTAAATAGGCTTCAGAGAATTAGAGGAAGGTATTTCAGCTTACATTCAAGAGTATTATGGGATTGTTTACAGGGCCCAAAAGAACTTCCCAAGCATTAACACATGCAGTATGAGACGGAGAGGTGGTAGAATCTGTATAAAGGTGAATAGACACGTAAAACCAGAGTAACTTGTTAGCATTTACATTGTTGCTGCCTTCAGGCTAATGCAACTATTTCACCCACCTTTTAGAAATTCATTCTGCATTTTTTTTTTCCACTGGGGTGGATTAAAAGACAACATTTTTTTAAGGCCAGGGAGCAATGTCAATGATAAATCAAGCTAATTTGGTGCTATTCTTTCAGAATAATGAAGAGCACATGTGAGAACTCTACAGGAAAAGGTACTGTTACCAATAATGCATTATGAAAGGAGGAGGTGAAAGTTTGGTTTATGTTCTTTTTCACTGTCTTTAAGTGTAAATATCAGATGACATATTTACCTCTGGATTTGTACATTTGTGTTGTAGTGACAATTCATCTCTTACCACTCTTTCCTAAGTGACTCCTCAGAGTCTCCAGACTTCTGGACAAAGAAGAGGAGGAAATTATGACAGCAGAAAAATCTATGCAAATAATTCCTCAGTAATGAGAAGGAAGGTGAGTTTCACACTGTTTGATTTCGACTTTTAACTTGATTACTGAAAAAGACTCAGGAGAAAATTTCTCTCTCTGTCTTTCTTCAGGGCAGAAAAGGTTCAAAGTGAACATGTGAGGTCTCCAATGGCTCCTCGAGGAAAGTTACAAGAAAATTAGATTTCCTGGTAGCTTAAAGGTAAAAAAACCCAAAACAAAACAAAAAAACAACAGAAGAAAATCCCATCCTCTTATATATTTTATCATGCATTTAAGCTTCCTCTTAAATTATTGAGAAACATGCCAGCCTTTAAAACATTCTTATCTAAATTTTTCAAACAAACAGAGAATTGGATGGACATTCATCCATCTTTTTATTACTTTCTTCCTCAAATTAGGAAGTGCTATACATTCTCACAAGCCATAACAAAAGGTCCATTTCCTGTGGGATTTGCTTTCAGCAAGGACACAGACTGTGGTATGTCTCTACTACCAAGAGATGTCTGTTTTAAAGCAAGGATGCAATATTGTCCTGCTCTAAAATATAGTGTCAAGTAGAATTTTTACTATCCTGTACCTCAAGGCTAGCACTGAACTTTAAAGGAAGAGGTGACTTCATCCAAGCATTTTAGGATAAAACCAAGAAAGATTTGTTTACTTGAAGGTGTTACCAGCATGGGGGGAGAGAGAAGAAAAAAATAATCTCTTTTGTTGTAGGAAAAACAAAATAATTTTTGTTGGGAGTGGTGAGATCTAAGGTAGATTGGAAGTGGAGGGAAGAAAAATGATCTATTACTTGTCTCACCCTATACACCACTGCCTCTTGAGTCTCATTTAGGTTGGACAGGACCTCCAAGATCATCGAGCCCAACCTTTGACTGATCTCCACCTTGTCAACTAAACCACAGCTCTAACTGCCACATCCAGTTGTTTCTGGAACACTGCAGGGGATGGTGACTCGGCCACTTCTCTGGGCAGTCTGTTTAAATGTTTAACTACCCTTGCAGTAAAGGAATTCTTCCTGATGTCCCGCCTAATGATATCCCCATTGAATGGATTCTGTAATTTTAATATAAGGCCAGGTTTTCAACAAGACTGTGTTGTTTGATATCAGTCCCCTGTAATACATGGAGCAAGGATACTTTATAGTAGTTGAAATCTTGGCCTTTTCAACTCTTACCTTTGTCTGTCTTTGTGAGTGTTTTTCCCTTTTTAACTGTCTGTTGAAACATAATAACATTAATTTTTTAACAGCACTTAAATTACTGCTTACACTGACAGCCTCTAATAAACCTTGAACACAGACATATTCATATATAGGATTTATTAAACTTTTAGGGTGTATTAATTTTATCATTAAACCTTAATGGCTGATAGAACTTTGTCTGTACCTGAAAGGACATGCCTTTGAAATTAAAATCAGAAACCTTGCTGTTGGAGTTTTTTCTTGTACCACAGCAAGAGTTCTCTTTCCAGTAGATTTAAACGATCTCCCCAGACCAAGACATGTAGATGAAAGACACGTGTTTTGCTTGAACAACTCCATCTATATTCAGGTTTTGTTAGCTGTAGCAGCTGAAGTGAAACTAACAAAATGCTTTCATAGATCAGCTTCTTGCTTCAAACTTATAGCAAAGGCTTCATAAAATTTTTAAACTTAAATTGAAAGAAGAGCAAGAAGATATTAGTGATACCTGAGTTTGGTTGCTGTCATGTAAGTCAACTGAAATGAAATTACACCTACTCTGGGTGAAACAGTGATTCACATTTTTCACCTTTAAGTTGAAGAGCTTTTAAAAGGAAATTTGGTTCTGCCTCAAAGTGGATGTGTGTGGGAGACTGACATTAACGCCTTGCACTGGAGAAACGATTCTCTCGGTCCCTTTTCACAGCTAACTAAACACAAACAGCGTGGGGCTAGCAAAGAGCCACAGGCAGCAGGGCTGCTTACAGCCCACGCCGAAGGAGAAGCTCCATTCAACAAGGTGCATGAAGGGCAGACTACTCACAGATCATAGTTTCTCAACCCACCGAAGCCCTTAGATTACCTTATATGTGCCATTGTGCTACATTTATTTCTAGAACATCAGCCCAAAGCTTGGATTCTCCACCAGCCTCATTAGCCCTTGGAGCAGACTCTGCTGATGTTGAGGTCCATACCCACACTGCCTCTGCTGCCAGAGCAGTCAGTGTAAAAATACATTCAAAGAGCCAGAGAACTGCACAATTTTAAACGTCAGTGTCCCTTTGTTAGCTGCATTGCTGAACCATATTACCCACAACATGAAAGATTTCTGTATTTAACAGGATGGGTGTGCAGTTTAAAAGATCACTTGACAGTTACCTTTGAAAAATGTTCTAGAAACTCAGGTCACCTAATTTGTTCTCCAAGTCGAAGGTAAAGGCTAGCATAAATCTCTAATTTCCCTGCTCTGATGTTGCTTTAAGATAACCCTACCTGTTCTGCTGCATTTTTTTCCAATTAATCTATGAGGTTTGACTGCATTTAATGAAGTAAGGACCTCAGGAGAAGCTACTGACATGCAAGACTTCAAGCCAAATATTTTTATTAAGATCTTTCTCACACCATGAATATTAAGTATTTATAGCTGTACTGGGCCAAGAAGAAGGCAGCACTCATACCTCAGCTGAATGGTTTCTGTAAGGTTGGCAGACCTTCTGACTGTTTTAATTGACAGCATAACTCTGCTCACTTAACATTATGTAGAAAAATTATTACAAGTGGCCATTTAAACTATTTCTCTGTTTCCCAAGTCTGCCTGAAAATCTGGAAATCACTGATGTACCTGAAAGCAGTAGAGGTGTGTGCCTGACTGCCATGGTGTGATGTCCTGCACATTCCCTCATAGAGCTGGAGACAGCAGCTGCTGCAGGGGGGACAATCTCTGCTGCTACTGCTGCAGTCAAGCTGCCTTGGGTGTCTGTGTCTGACTGCACAGCTCAGGGTGGATACATCTCTACATCTATATGGGTGTAGGAATATTCACAGATAAATCTTGAATTGGCATAATTGTATTTGATGGGAACATAGCCATTTACCTTAGGTGAGCACTTGGCTCTTTTTCATTCATGTTGTGCCAAGACTTTCTCACTCTCAGGGTGCTTTCATAAATATACTGCTAGCTATTTATTGAACCCCACCTGGCAGGGTTCAAGGGCTTCTTCAGAGATGCTGAAAGTCCTGAGTAGACACTGGAAACAACACACCTCAGAGGGTCTCAGAATTGGCCAGAGCATGTTTTGCCCTACAGAAGACCTGAACCTTTGCCTTCAGTGAAGTCAATATCTTGCATTTTTTGGGTAGTTTCACATGTAATGACCCTGATGCATTAAAGTGTAAATTACTAATGAGAAATATTATGAATAGCTGAGAGTACTAGAAGGCATATGTGGAACAAAAGGATAGATACCTGTGTTCTGGGGCCATATAAATCCTTTTGGATGAAGACTACGACTTCTATTTTCATTTTTTAACACATGGCACGCTCAGGCCTGGGTGGGCAGTTGCAGTATTTATCAGTTTTCACTGCTCAAATAATATAGTACAACACGTGCACATCTGATACTTCTTGCCACATTTTAAAGCAGTATATAATTAGGACATAAAACTAAATTCTAGCAAATGACTGGAACTATATGTGTTATTGAACACTGTCAGAGCAGAACAATTGAGGAAGGAGATATGGACAACCCTCTGTACTCATTAATTCTGAGGTTGGTCACTACAGACTGGACACGTTTTCTTCAGCATGGACAAATGAAACACTTGACCCACTATTGAACCAGGATACTCCTCTTGGACTTTTATAGTAGGAAGTGAAGGAGGAAGCTGGATAAGGCAATATCAATCCCCATTTGTTCCCACCTAAACAGCAGTTATAGGGAAGTTCATTTCCCAGAAGGCTGGGTTTTATCTGAATTTGCAATATTAACTTAGAACCACATCACGATTTATTTAAAAAGCTTGCACTACAGGGAATTAGTATGGAAAGGATTGAAGCCTGGGTCACTCACAGATAAAAAATGCGGTTGTTTTAATTAGGAACATACAAAAAAAGGCTGGCCTATTTTCGTCTGCTCACTACAGTGTGGTTCCATTGGATGAAAGATCATCCTAGACAATGACATTGCATCTGTGCTAATCATGTGGGAAGATGACAGAGAAATTGGCCAGGGTAGTGAATAAGGTAGAAAACTTGCTTGTGCTGTGCAAGCTGAATGGCTTAATTAGGTTGTCATGATGAGCACAATGTATTTTAGGTAAACTAAATAGAAAATAATACGCATGGAAAAAAATTGCAAGGTCTCCTTTGAGGATGGGAGACTGTCTTGGCAAGCAGTCACACTGAGGCATATTTAGTAATCTGTGGTAATTGCCTCGAGGTGAATGCTCAGAGGAGCTCCGAAGACAAGAAAGCAAATCTCCCACAGGCATCTGCAAAGATCTTGGAGATATGAACCATGACAGAGAAGTGGCTGCACCTATATGTGTAATGAGGAGTGTAAAACATCATGTCCAAGTGAAAAAGTTACATTTCAGAAGGAAATTGGAGTTTTGAGAAAAAGATGAAAATACAATAAAATAGAGTAAAAACTACAAGGCGAGTTCCATTACATGTAAGGAATTAGTTACAAATTTAGAAGAGAAGATTACCATGGGTGTATTTAAACACTAAACAGCTGTTTGAGGCTGTGAGCTTTTTGACTTTTCCATAAAGTCATAATAAAATCTAATCACAAGCAAGTGGAGTTTGAGAAAGGGAACATCAGAATAAAATGTAATTAAGATGATTAACTCCTGGTATCATCTTTCTGCTGGATGCTCCATTCTGCCATCATGGTTTTGCATTCCAAGAAATTATGAGAAATTTATGTCCAGCCACAAATTCAGATTTGACTTTAATTTATGGAAGAAAATCTGCATGTGCTGATTAAAAAAAAAAGACAAAGAAACAAATAAGACTAAGGTATGAACTTAGCTAAGAACAAGCTAAGAACTACCTCTGCATTACTTAAACTGCCTTGGTCCTTATCTACTTGTTGATTTTATACTAATGATAATGCCAAGCAACTAATGCAAAGGATTGTACAATTGCAAGAATCAAAAAATTATTCTTTGTGCCATAAAAAGGCCTAAAACGAAAGATAAATGAAGCCTACAATAACATCTTATTACAAACCCATTACCCACCCAAACTAAAACACTCATTTACAGGAATATCTAACCACAAAAACTATTTGGAAATCTTTTGGCTTTCTTCTTTTAGAGCATATTTCACACCTCAGCTCAGTCCATCAACTGTTTGCTTCAGAATGCCAGGCTTATTATGTTCTCTAGTTTTTTACCATCCTATAAGATCTGTTTGTCTTTTACCTTTTAAGGAAATACAGAGAGTTTCATAAACACTATATTCACTACTGAAGATGAAATTTTCCACACTGTTAGGAGTCTTTGTTTCCTCCTGTTAAAATAAAGCTTGGAGTTAGATCTTTAACTTACATTAAAATTCCTAAAAAACACACCTCCTTAGAAATATATTGAAGATGGATTGACCTTTGTAATACAACTTTTGTAGAAGTGTGCAAGATTTTTTTATAAGTACCACCCAGCTAGAAGGCCACCTTCCCTTTTAGCAGAGCAATCATTACAAAATGTTGAGCCAATAAGGGACGTACCTGTTATTATGCTGTTAAGATGTATGTTAGACTATCTAACTTATTCCTTAGCATCTGCATGCATATAAGTAAGAGGTACTGAGCCAATGTGGTATTCATGCATGTCTGGGAGACATCATTGAATAGAATCATAAAGTCATAGTATTGTTAAGGCTGGAAAAGACCTCCAAGGTCATGCAATACAACCTTTCACCAATCACCAGGCCACTGCTCTCAGTGCCACATTCAATCATTTCTTAAACACCTCCAGAGGTGATGGCTCCACAACCCCCCTGGGCATCCTGTTCCAATGTTTAACTTTACTGAAAGGTTTTTCAGTAAAGAAATTCCTCCCGATGTCCAGCCTGAATCTCCCCTGGAGTCTCTAGTTGCCTGGAAGAAGAGGCCAACCCTTATCTTGCTCTAACTTCCTTTCAGGTGGTTGTAGAGTGATAAGGTCACCCCTGAGACTCCTTTTCTGCAGGCTAAACAACCCCAGCTCCCTCAGCTGCTCCTCAAGGACTTGTGTTTCAGACTCGTCACCGGCACAATTGTCCTTCTCTGGACACTCTCCAGCACCTCAGTGTCTTTCTTGTCCTGTGGGGCCCAGGAAAAGACACAAGACTTGAGGTGTGGCCTCACCAGTGCTGAGTACAGGGGGCAATCATTGCCCTGGTCCTGCTGACCGTACAATTTTTGATACAAGCAAGCAACTGTTGAAGGAAGTAGATTTAGCAGTAATGACATAGAGAATAGGCTTTGCTGGTGATGCAGCATGTGGATTACATTCCCATTTTTTACCCAGCTCTCCTGTGTCCTTTATTAGAATTGCTCCTGATGTGAAGTGCAAGATACGCATAGTCCTAAAATTCCTGGATTTGAAATTAAAATCTCCATTGAGCTCCTTTAGTGAGAGCTTGACAACTTGGTTGACTCTTCCTTCAGCAAAATACTAGTTTAAATTATTTTGATATTAACCTTACTTCTAAGATGAAAATTACTTGAGTCAATACCATGAAAACTGATCTAATAATGTGCATTGAGCCAGAAAAGGTAACAGCTTTTTTTTTAAAAAGTGGTCCTGTATGATTGCTGGTTGTTCCATTATTGTGGTTTGAGTCTGTATTTTTGTGAATGATAAAATATGAAATTCGATGTTGCAAAATGATAAAAACCTATCCTTGAAAGTTATAAATGATTCCAAGAAACCAAATACTTCTGTGTTTGTGTCTGTATGCACATGCACATGTGTGCCCATGTGATAGCAGTAATAACAGTTCTATGTGGTAACACTTCTGATAGAGGTACATTTATCTAACAAACTATAATCAGACAGATCTCTACTTTAAATAGGACTGTGGCCATAAGATAAGGCACATAAAATGCTGTCTTGCTATCTGGTACTATTAGGGCATAGACATGAAATTCTTATGGTGAATTGCTCCAGCAAACACATTTTTAGCAGTGTTAAAAAGCAAAAGCCAGAGGAATTTAGAATAAAAATTGGAGACACAGTTTATGTAATGAGGTGAATTAACCACTGACACTACTTAATAAAGTGCAGCTGAGTCTTCAGAATTTGGAGTGTTCTCTAAAATATCTGTCTTGCCCCAGACTATGAGCTTACAGTAGGAATCTCTGATGAGAGTCTGATCTTTCTACGGGATGATCTCTTGGCCTTAAAAATGTACAAATATTTATTTGAAATAAAACTGACAAATGTATGGACTCTGAGCACTGCAGTCAGTCTATTCCCCCAGTCCAGTCTGGTGGAACCATCCCCTGTCCTGGTTTGTGGTGTCCTTGTTGAACTCACACAGAGGAGCTGATCTCAGCCCATGACAGGGAGAAGCAGCCCGGCCAAAACTTCAGATGTTCTTGTCTTTTCTAAGAGGAAGGGTTGTATTGTCTTCATCAAACACAGTCATGGGTAAGGAAGCAACTTGCTGGCTCTGAGTGGCAGGGAGGATTCAACATCCAGAGGTTCCTTGCAACCAACATTTTTATGCATCTGTGAGTATTACTTAAAATCCTCAGCCACCAAACACAAGTACAGTCACCAAAGCGCTTTTTTGTTACTCAATACCTCCATGAGTAGAAGTTAGCCTTACATAATGAGGACTTTACATGATATTCCCAAGTGAGATAATCCAGACTTCAGTGACAAAAGGTTGGCAGTTTCCTCCAAACTTATGCAGTTTTTGAGAATTTTGTACGTACCTGGAATGAATGGCGCATACAGGTTTTTATAAACTCAGGAAATTAGGATTTAAAGGAAAAAAAAATAAAGAAGTCTAATTCTGGACATTAAACATACAAAAAAAATACTTTTAAGTGCCATACTTGACATTCTTTTAAAATATTTAATATCAAAATTATTTTTAATGCTTTGTTGAAAACAAGAACTAGGTTTTCTGGCCTATAAATACAGATAAAAAAATATAAAATTAAAGTTTACAGTTTAAATACCTGACCCAGCAAAGTACTTTCAGAATCTGTATTTCCATTTTTGCTTTGTGTATCCTTCTACCCACAGAGTAGAAGAAAAGGAGCCACATAATGTGATCATTCTTTGATGGGAAGATCTTCTCAGAAACCCAATAAAATTCAGATTTTTGTATTATCATTGTTTGAAAAACCACAGTAGAACGGATTCAGTAGGAAATGAAAGGCAAACCAGGCATATTCTTGTGTGAGGAACCACAGAATATATTACGTTGTTTTCATAATTGTTAAAATCATAAAGATGATGAATCATGTGTAAGAAATACAAATAGGACTTTCCTGTAATTGTCAAAAAATACTTTCTTTTATGTATGGTTGTATTTAAAGCTCTCATTCTTTTAATATCCACAAGAGCACTAAAGGTGCCTGGGAAAATAAATCATGCAAGAATTTCAGTACTGGCTGCTGCAGAGCCCAGAGGAGGCTTGGACAATGCTTTGGAAAAGTGGTGTTGTGGAAAATATTACAGTGTTGTGGAAGAAGTAATAGTTTATTAAAAATAAGGGCTGCAAAAATGAAATGATGTGTGGTCTGGCAAATGTTTTATTTTTAAAGTTATGCATCCTGCTCATCTAAAAATATGCTAGAAGAACCCTGAGCTGGTAGAGGACCAGCAGCTGTACATGCCTGCTGAGCGCAACAGTCACAGGCAGTTGATGTAGATCCGCCCTTAGCACTTCCCTGATGCAGATCACAGTCAGTTTTTTCTGCAAGTAGAGTAATAGTCATTAAGATACCATTTTCAGAGAAATATCTCTTTTAGGAATCATTTTGAAAGTGATCACCCGTATTTGCAACTTCGTGAAAAATCAAAAATTATGTTCTTAAGTTACCTGTAGTCACAACAGCACTGCTTGGTGTTATTATCACATTTCAGGATAGTAATCTGTGCCCTGAAGTGTGTATGTCTGCTACTGTTATCCCCTGACCCCAGGAATTTACCACTTCCTAATGCTCCTCTAGAGCAGAACCAGGAACTGAGGCCACTGGGCACACTCATCCCTGAAGCTGCACATCTGCAGCACAAGCCCACAGGAAGAGTTTATGACCCAAACCTGTGGCTGTGGTTGTGGATAGTTCGTAGAATTGGGAGCTGGGAGCTGGCAGCATCATGGCAGAGGAGCAGGGAACATTCTCAGTTCCTGTAGCTCCTAATGAATGGACCAGTCATGCAAGTCCTTTGCAAAAATATGTTATTAAATTGCTGCAGTTGCTAGGAATGGATACTGCTTTGTTAATGAAAACATTTTCTGTAAAGCAGTTTCCTGTTTAAAATTGGAAGATTTTCCCCCTTAAATTCCATGAAGAAAAAGGATATGGTCCTTGTTTTGTTTTGAACTTGTCTTCCAAAAGCTTCGTGTGCATGTTCATGAAGACCTTCACAAAGATTATAATTTATTAGCCTGTTAGTGTACTGGTGCCACTGAATTTTGAACACTTCATCAAACAAACAGCAACATGATGAAATGAAAGGAATGATGCATTTCCAGAGCCTGAATTGCAGAGCTAGAGCTCCCTGGTGTATCTCACCAGCACCAAAAGCAGCCTGTTCCTTATTTCTTGACCTCTCCAGCACAACAGGCTGTGTAGGACTTTGAGGTGAGAATCTGATAAAAACTGAATAATGGCAGAAGGGGATTCTGAAGTGGAAGAACTGCTCTCCAGAGCCTAAGGGGGAACCCTAAATAAGTGACAGAAATGGCTGCTGTGTCTGAAGACAGCAGGTGCTGAGTGGGCTAGATATATATCATTCCCTAAATAAAGTGGATGTCAAGAAATAAATTTAGACCATAATGCTGCAGTGTATTCTTTCAGTTTTGGTATTAAAAAGCCAGCTATGTCTTTTCTGTCACCAGCGTTTAAAAAACTTATTAGATTCCTAAGTAAAATAATAAAAAAAAAATCCAGAACTTTCAGCATCAGCTTTTTCATCTCTGCTTTGCAAAATTCAATTGGTTTGAAGCTATAATTGTAAATGCAACACCTCTGACTTCACATAAGTCACTTAGCTAGGTTAAGTAACATTCTAGTTAAATTGCAAATCTTAAATCTTCTTCCAGAAGTGAGGAGTTTGTAAAGAAAACACGAGGGGTTTTTGGGATAGCTATTGTCACCTGCTGTTGATACCAGCCTTGGCCTGACATTGCAAAACAATCTAAACCAGCAGAGCAATCCTCTAGGTAGTGCGTGGGAAAGGGTTTTCCTCAGTAGGAAGACAAAGAAATAATTCAGTAAGTCCCTTCTAGACTTATTTTCCCTCTGTCTCACTGCATAATTGATGAAGACAGTTGAACAAAATCATCTCCATCTGAAGCTTCAAGAGCAAAGAAAAACAAGAAAAAGTTCCTTTAAACTTAGGAATAGTTTCCTTTTGATTAAGCGTTGCTTAATCAGGATCAGAGGGATTCCAGAGGGTGCATTTGTCCTTGTGACAAACCACGATGCTTTGGGGTCTTTGCAGGCAGCTCTGTCTGTGGCTGCTTTGCTCCATCAGAATTCAGCCAGCATAGGGATCTACACACCCAGGAAGAGCTGGAAAAGCACAGGGGTGGCCATAGCCATGCTGTAATCAACCCCTGTGTGCAACACTGTGAGCACCACTTGATCCTAATGCAATCACAGATGTTTGTACAGAAATGGCATAGCCCCAAATGTTTTGGTGATGGTGCCATTGACAAAGGCCTCCTGCTTCCGAAAGGCTGGATGCACCCTGACATGTGGGACTGCCTCTCCAGGCTGGCCTGTCCAGCATTGTGCAAGCTCATTTGTGTAAGAGTCTGGGGCCATCTTGTCACAGATCTAAGGCATGAGTGCATGAGATCATAGAATACTTTCCTTTGCCCTTTAGTTCAGAGACATTTAAAACTAAACATAAAACATTCAAGATGTTGCAATCAACAATTTTGCAATCATCAATCATTATAGCAATGGACTTCAAGACACAGGGAGAGGCATTTTTTCAACACCAAATTATCACAATTTAGGCAAGGAAAAAGAAAAACTATGCCATATTTCCGTAAATCTCCAGTCACAGTGGTTTGGGTTATGGCCAGTTGATTAATTTAATCATGCTGTGAGATTCTGACCAGAGTTGCAGGCCCATCTTTAGGAAGATTTATTTTTCTTTCTTTAAGTTAAATTCTGGTTTCAATGCTTCTGAAAGACAAACTATTGTGGCAAATGGTTAGTGTCCTTGGTTCGACATATCTGTTTTTCAGATAATTATAATGCTGCATGCATTATGTCTAGCTATGCTTCACATTCATGATTCACTGCTTTCCTGTGTTACTTTCATGTTGCAAGCCTACATGTTCTACAGACAGTAACTAGCTAGATTCCATAACATTTTTTTGTGCTCATTTCAAGATTTCCTTTCCATTTTCTGTATGTTGAAACTGTAAACATCTTTCATTTTATTCTTTAATTTTACAGCTAATAAAAACATGGAGTAATAAAGCTATTGTTATAAAACTAATGGAAAGAGATCCTTCTGTATATTGCAGTGAAGTGGAAGAAATCAGCATAAACTCTCATGAAAAGAATTATTTCAATATATCCAACAAGTATTTTGCAGTACCTACACTTGTAATAGCACTTTGGAGTATAAGCCAAAAGCCTCTATTATTTCATTTCAGATGTACTGCAATTTAGAGCTTGCTTCCCAGAGAAAAAGACTTTAAAGGGATGCAGCTAGGGGATATGTTACTGATGCCAGGGGCTGGGTTGCTTGCTGGAGCTCAACAGTCTGTCAGCTTGCTGCAGATAAGCTCTGCTGGAAAAATGGAGTTTTAGATTGCGAAAGAAGGGTGATTTTTCTCTTGAGGTGAGGAGAGATCTGATATCAAACAGAAATTTTCCCAGCTCTTTAGGGGAGCTGTGGAATGCTGACATAGCAGGCACTGACCTATCAAGCACTCTTGTTGTTTTGGTGGAAACTCAGCTAGAAAATTACATTAATAATGTCTACATCCTCAGCTGTTGTTGCTACAGCCCCCAAAAGGAGTGACCAGCTAATACGGGGAGTTGCCAGGAGTGCATGGCTAAGCTATGAAACCAAGAAGAGATTAAAGGGCAACCCAACACTCTTTGCTCATTTAGGATTTGTGCTGATGACAAACAGGAGTTCTTGCCTATGTGAGACCATAAGGTAATAGTAATAGTAATTTACAGAAAAAGTAAACTGGATGAGATCAGTATTCAGTCTCAGTTACACAGCAGTACATTCAGAGTAACTTTATTCACTGACATCATAGGAGCTAGTCTGGATTTACACCAGCTTGAGTGAGAGCTTATAATGGTCTATTGAGATTTTAAACTTCATGCCTGAATGTGCAAGAGGGGGAATTGGCTGAGTTATGCAGAGCTAGGCACAGACAATTGTGTCCAAAGATAACACTGAGGAGGAGCTTTTTGCCACTGTTCTTATTGTGCTTCTTGCACTATTAAATTCTGCTCCAGTTCCAAAGGTATCTGTAAGAATGAAAGACTCGCGACTACAAATGGACTATAAATTATTTATTGTTCCTGAGCTTATTTTCAGGATGATATCCAAGGGGTCATAGTTATTAATTCTGCATATTCCATGGATGGGTTAGATGACCCACTAAGCTCTTCAAATGTCAGTTCATTCTTTGCTAGAATCTTTTATAGCAAAGATGTCCAGGGTAGCCCTTGATATATTATCAGAACACTTTGTATTGGTGTGTTAAATATTTCCTCAACATTAAGTGAACACACTGTCTCTGCTCCCCATGCTTGAAGATAAATCTTTGAAAATCAAGCTCTCCAAAGAAGAGAAGCAGTGAATGACCTATTTGGAATCACCTGTATTCTTCAGCCAGATGAGGATGCCAGGAATTCAAAATCAAGTTCTTTATGGCTGGATATGTGTCACACAAGATGTGAGCCAAGAAAGGATCATCTAGCAAGGTAGCCCTGTGACATATGATAGCTTTAACTCTACAACATGTCTGATTTCCATACATCTATTTTTTCCTCCTATAATGTCTAATATGTAGAGGCAGATGTTAGCTGTCAAATTAGGAATCTGAACAGAGGAGACTGTGTTTTAGACTGATACTTGTGCCTTAGAAATTATTATCTGGCATTGAGAACCTGATTTGTATGAGGGTTTTTGTTAGCCGATGGCCATCAGAATATTACTGCAATCACATGCTGAAATTACCTGTGTGTTTGGGTATGTGTTTCTTATAGGCAAGGCACCACATCAAAAGAAGTTAGGCACAGCCATTTAGATTTCTTGATGAATTTCACTAAACATGTACCTTGGGCAGTACCATAAGTCTTTTCCCTGACCCATTCTTATCATGAAGAGAAAGTATGTTTTCCCTAAGCAACTTAAAGTCCGTATTAATGGACATTCCTGAAGAGATAGACAATGGTTGAGATTTCTTCCTACCACCTCTGCTTCAATTTAGAGCTTGCATGATATGGCTGAAGTTTGCTTTTATTTTTAATAAATATTTTCTTTGGGAAAAATTACTCTTGGCTCAAGTTCCAGTCTTATGCATTCTGAATCAGCAATTAAGCAATTGAATTAAAGCCTGTAAATAGCAAATGTTTCCATTATAAAACCACTAGTAATTCTACCTCTTTAAATAGTAGTGTGATAAAAATACCTCAGAAATTCTTTGTAATCAGATCTCTGACAGCTATCTAATCTTCCTCTCTAACATAGCGGGAAGAATGAGGTTATGCAAAACCCATGTGTTCCTTCCAAAACAGAAAGCTCTGCAGTTTCCCAAGTTACCTATTCAAATCTTTACTTAGTATTACTGTACTTAAGACAGTACTGATATTCAGGTGCTGAAGCACATTTGACTTTGGTTTTGATAACTTCAAGAAGGTTCATGTCAATTTTTCTTGTTTCATCCCATCTACTTTGTGGTCTTTGCTGTCTCTTTCATTATACGCCAGATGTAAATAGATTCTAACTGCACAGTCTCTCTTCTTTTGGTGCTGCTTTTTAAAAACAGCAGCATTTTTGGCTTTAGCGTCAACATGAGGATAATTACCATGTGGTCTCCATTTCTTGTAGGGTGAAGACTCCCCCACCCCACCCTAGATCAAAACTATTTCAGTTGACTGAAACAGTATTTCTTAGTGAGTGGAAATGATGCATATCTGGCAGCTTTTCAGTGTAAAATGAGTCATCAAAACACACTGACTGTAAGCATCTTCACCCTTCCTTCCCACATCTCTTAATCCAATGATGGCTAAGACTGGAATAAAACTTCATCTTCAGCATGTATACAAAACATAGGGGTACAGAGACAAACACTTGATTGCAAAGCAGTCATGTAATGAAAAAGCATATAATTTGAATTGGATTGGACTGAAATTAAAATTGCAACAAACTATTTGCCAGTTTCAAGCTCTGGAGACTAAATTCACTCTTTTCCTAATTTTCCTTTCTTCATCATTTCTCTCTCTCACTTACCCTCCCTTCACTCAGCGTGGGAGCTCTGCATTGCCCAGCCATTGTTTTTTGGCTTCTGATAAAAACAAGATTGAAGAAATCTACTAGCACTTACATTTCAAATGAAAAGCAAAATCTAAAAATGAAAAAGTAGTAAGTGGTTTTTTTTTTAAATTTCAATAATGAAATATTATCTGCTCTAGTGGATTCTGTAACTGCAAAGTAATATTCAGGGTAGTATATGGAATTAGAAGGGAAGGCAAAGCAAGGCAAGGCAAGGGATGGGAAGGGAAGGGAAAGGAAGGGAAGAATGCAAAAACTTTGAGGCTCAGAAAGAGAAATCAGAAATACATGTACTAGTTAAAAAAGCTGAAATTTATAGGAAAGGAATTCCTGGCATGGTTGCCTTAGGCTCTGGGCAAGTACATGAGTAGTACAGTGTTAGACTCACATCAGGGTTCACTGTTATGGAAAGCCAGCAGAGATGTGCTGCTCCTGCACATGACTCAACTCCTTAGGAAGGACTGGGTGGGTGTCATTTGGTGCTAAAAGACCTGATCATTAGAAACCATATTCAAAAAACAGACCACGGTTGTGGATGGTATTTCTAGCTTCCAGTTTTGGATGAGTTCATGATGCATTTTGTGATGAACCATTTCTGGAACTCTTGAGATTCCTGAGCTCTGATTGTGACTGTGAAACCTGCAGTGGCTGTAGCTCCTGGTGAGATTAGACCTCTACTCCTGGTGAGGGAGGAGAGCCAACAGTCCTGGCCGGTCCTTAGCTCTGCCAGCCACATGCATACCTTTGGTCTATTTGACATTCCTATTGACCTTGGTTATTTTTAAAGAGGCCTGTGACACTCATTCTACTGTGCATCAGAAGTTATATTGCCTTTCTCAATGAATATGCACAACTGCAGCACTGTCTGAAGGAAAGATCAACTGTGAAGTCTTTGGCTTCTGATGCTTTTTTTAATATTTGCCTTTTTACAATATTCAACACTATAATACAATTTAGTAAAACTTCATAATGATTGGGGAAAGCAGAAAAAAGGTGTTGTATAATTTGGTCTCTCCTTTAGAGCAGGTAGGCAGGTGTGGGGAAATTATTTGGTAAGAGATGAATGGACCTCGGCACGCCACACATACAGAGCATTATCCAGTGTTCACAACAGTACACACCCAAAAACTTGTGGTGATGGACAAAGAGTACAAGAAATCTGAGGTTACAGCTTCCCCATCTCTGATTTACACCCTTCTTTGCAGAACAAGGTGTTGTTCCTCGGCACTGGCTCTGCAAGGAAGAGAAGATGTGTGGCTGCCAACCTTGAGCTGATGCACTTGGACTCTGCCTCTCAGCTGGATTTTCAAATGTTGTCACTGGCCCAGTGCCACCGGAGCCAGGAGAGTAGTGCCAGCACGAGGAGCATGGGATTTGGCCTTGCATTTTTAATGTGGATAATTGGTTTGGACTACGAGATGGGAGCTGGTGACTATATGAATTGAGAACCTAAACATCCTAAAGGGTGCAGGAGTGCAAAAAGTGTATCTGTACAATTTTTTTTTTAACAAGAGGATTGTTTTATTTTTTAATCTTGTCTTGTGCTACTTCTTTCCCAATCTGTAAACTTCTTTCCAAATCTGTAAAATTCTTTCCCTTTATGTAGCAAGTTTGAGCTCTACAGGCACTTTGATTTTTTTTAAAAATTTAAAACTCTGTGCTTAGTTTTAAAATTACATGTGTATTTTTAAAATGCATATCTCCTTGCAAGGCAACATTTTGCCTGGTAGTACACTGGCACTTCATGTTTTCTCTTGTTATGGCTCACACTCTGTGTCAGGGCAATAAAAGCTGCTACTGTTTATTCACATTTGAGGAAGGAACAAAGAGAGCTTTCTGCAGTTGGTGCACCTGGAATGTGAAGTGAGAATGCTAACTTCTGCAGCCTGCTTCTGCCAAGTGGCAGCCCCTTGCTACATCACAAAACCAAGAAAAAAAAATTGGGAACATGTTAAAGGTTTGGGTACATTTTATCTTAAGGCATTAACTTTGTTTTATGTTGATTGAAGGTTTAATTTTTAGATTAAAGAGCCATTCTATTTTGAGATGCCTAGCCACCCATCACCACACAGCAAGAGAATCATCAGCTCCTGTAGGATTTTGCAGCAATGCTAAAGTACACGAATTGTAAATTTTCTGTAGAATTTGTGTTATCGTAACACGAAATGCAGAATGCACTTTATGTGGGCAAAAAAGGAAAATCTCTCTTAATGGATTTACATGAAACAAAAAGATATTAAAAATGCACTTGTGTTTCTGCCAAAACTACATACAACAGCTACTTGTTTCCTCTAACAGTACTTAGTGTTCACCTTTTTCAAGGACTTTATAATACTATGTAGCTATCAGTTATACAGTACTCAGAGAAGATCAGGTAAAAGAAATAAGGAGAGACTGGTTGTCCTTGCTTACCCCCAAGAAGTGGTGCAATGGCAAAGTCCAAGGCTGCAATATTTTAAAATGTGCTTTTGAAATTTTATCTTCTCTTACAGAAGACTTGCTCTTACTTGAGCTGACGGTTTTGCACTACAGTACTGGAAACAGCATTTAGCTCGTGTTTCTGTTGAACTGGTACTGAAAAGAGCTTGCATGCCAAAAAAAGGCCAGAAAAACTTGCTGTGTGGTTTTAGAAAGCACAGCTCAGATCTGACAGATGCAAAGAGCAAAGAATAGTCCTGGAAATTCTAGCAAAAGACTTCAGTTCTGAGGAGTCTGATAACTACAGAAAAATTAGAGAATACAGTATTTGGATAAATACAACTTTGGAATTGGCTCTCCAACAGCTTTTTGAAACCCAAGTCAGAGAAATTTCTCCTCTATTCCCAGGATTAACATTTCATGTTACGTTTGAAAAGTTGTAGTTCTGATTTTTGTGTCTTCATGATCTAACTGTTGGTTTTTAATATTCTAAATCCCCTTTCAGGCAATAAAACCTTCCCAGTAATTCAAGTAGAAGTAAAATTTGCCTAAAACTAAAAAGACCTCATCAGTATCTTGAGCTTCATTTCCTCCAAATTATCAGATAAATATCATCTTTCTCTGTTTACTTTCTGCACATGAATATCTGGACTTGCTTAGATCTTTTACCAAGGCTTGATCCTGATTGCCTTTGAAACACTGATTAAGGCTTTCCTTATTGTCTTCTACTTGACAGAAACACAGATGTGTTATTTTAACAGCTTTTTTTGCCCTTCTAGACACATAAAGCCCACCTGCTCTTCTGGGACTCTGCTGTTTTTTGGAAGCTCTAATTTGCACCTGGGCTGAAATTGTCCATGGGGGAAAATCAGGTGGCTGAGAGTAGATCAAGTACCATTTGCTTTGGCTGTACCTGTTAATGAGCATCTTTGTGTCCAAAAGGCTAGTGAATATGGGATAACTAGCTCTGGGCAAATACAGTGGCCTCATTAGGATGAGAAATCTTTTGTTAGGGAGATCTGTCTGTCTTCTTATCCTTTTATTTAGCAGGGCTGATGTAAAGAGTTTGATATTCCATACGCACCTGGCTAATATATTTTAAAACAGTCTGAGCAATATACAGCTTGTACCATGAAGATTCACAGAATTCCCTTTACAAGGCAAGTTTATTTCTCCCTCCCTCTTTCCATCTACTTAAGTGTGTTTGGAATTGTCAACCTTTATGTTTAGCAGTTAAGTTTTGTGACTTCAGTATGGTTTGGTCAAATCTGATCAGCTGTGATGTGATGTTCATATTCTTTCTGGATTCATGTATTTTTATTTCTCCTATTTTCTTTGTCCTACTGCATGTATTACAGTACACATAAAAACTTGACAGTGAACTCCTTACTTCTTTTTTAAACTTACTTCTTACTTGTTACTTACTTTTCAAACTTACTTTTAAACTTACTTCTTTTTTAAACCTTCCCCCCATACTTCCATTTAGACCATACACTGCCTATTTCACCACTTAAAATATTTCCCACTTATCTCCTAATTTTAGCAACTTAATTCCTGCCATTGTTCAGCTCTCTGTGACACACCTTGTAGTCCACAGCCACCAGGTTGTCCTTTACCTTATAAATAAATGAAGATTCATGAATTGGCTTAGTCAAACTGTCTAGCTAAAGCCAGGGAGTGCTTTAATTTAGTGTAGTAACTCATGTGAGAAACAACAGAGCCACACTGCCCCATGGTCCATCCCAGCACCATTCTGTCTTTGCTGCTAGGTTGGTTACAAATCTTTCTCTTTGCCAGTTCAGATTTCACCACAATTTGTTGAACGTGCTTTTATGTAATTCCAGTTTTCTGTCTACTCATTTATCTTCATTTCTATGCTGTGGACACTTCTGTTCACCCCCTACTCCTACCCCCTTCCTCTTTTACAGGCGTTTGTCTCTTCAATGTTTTATTTCATGCACTAGTCTGAAGAGATTTTGCTTCAAGCAAAAATCTTGAGCCATGCTTGAGTCTTGCTGTTATTATTTTTACTTCACCATTCCTTCAGTGCAAATCCTATTGGTTATGCAATGTCTTTATGTATACTCTTTGCAGAAAGTGTTTACAGAGTCCTGGCAGAGCTTCAGGCACTGTGTAATTTACAGATCAGTATAAATGAAAGCAAGCTGAAAAGTAATGCCATATTGCCTTTTATTCCCACCTAGTGCTTAGATCATCATTTTTTTTTTTTTTTGTCACCAGTAGCCCATTAATTTTTGCTAATCTTTCCTCTCTGCTTTGCATAGCAGAGGCTCTCATGCTGTCAGGCTACTTTTCTAACTAATACTGGTCATCTCTGTGTTCTGTGTTCTGTTCCAGCAATTTGAAATGCTGCTGTCTGAGCCCTACATGCATTGAGAGAAAGTACAAAAGCATGTTTTATGTACATATATGTACATGCAGGCGAGGGCAGATGTGTGTGCTCACACACCCACACACAAAAGGATGGAAGGTGCAAACCAGCAAGGTTGGTGCCTGTCAGACACTTGACACAGAGACACGGCCCCCTACTCTGTTTCAGTCCACAGCATCTACCTAGCACAACAAAGCACCTGCTGGGTAAAAGGTGGGAACCATAACATCCAAAGAATGGGTTAGACAACCTTCACCAGTTACTTCTCAACACTTTCTTACCCAGACGTTGTCCAAAAATCAGGCAACAAAAGCAGATTACAAAACAATAAACATAATTTACCCCTGTTAATCCAGTCCTTCCCCTACTTAAAGTCCAAGCAGCTTAAGAATGGAAATCTATTTCTTCGACTGCCAGACATATTAAATCGCCCATCTTCATGGAAGTGACCACATTTACAGCCATCCCGTAATTTAACCATGGAAAGATAATTATTCATTCTGGTCTTGGAAAAATTCTTTAAGAACATGTTTACAGAGAAAATGGATTTAATTCCTGGATCTTTGATTTAAAGCCAACAGAAAATCGTCTTTAATTTTAGGTCTAGCTGGACTAGTAGAAACTAGCATCAGACAGGACTACTACCACAGGACTACTACTTTATTAAATTTAGTTGGAAAATACTGATATTTATATTAACAGTTTTCCTAGAAAATCATGCATTTTAATTTAAAAATGCTTTACTCTTTGAGCTGGAAATGAATTATGTAGAACTGTGGAAAAGCTCAATCCACCAACATGACAGTTGGCAAGCTAAAATAGACTGGCACAAAATTAGAGTAAGAGACAGAAAGTAATAATTGCTTGACCTGCAGGTTGAAGAATAAAGAATAAAAGATCAGCTCCAGTTATATGCTGCAAAGCTTCAAAAGCTTCTGATTGAATCTTAAGATTCATAGGTTATTTTTTAAAAAAATCAAATTTAGTTTATAAGACTTATTAGCTTGGAAACAGCAGAGTAATAAATAAAGACATGCTGTAGACCAGAGGTGAACCTTGACTGAATATATTTCCCTTAATATATATCAGTCAAAGGTGGTATTAAGCAGAGCTTTTGTCACCTCTGTGATTATTAAGATATAGGGAAAACTTGCAAGGAAAGCAGGCGAATATGCAAGCTTCAAGAGTTTAAATAACAAATACATGTCTATCTGGCTATATGTTGGTTTTCCTCATCTCATCTGCTGAAAGGTCGTCTCTAAGTCCTGCTGATGGACAGAGGCTTCCTACATAGACCTTATCAGCCCCTTTAAACTTAATTTAAAAGTTCAGATGATATGCATACTACTCCTTTACCTGTCAAAATGTTTTACTCCTGAAGGTGGACTCACTCAGACCAAATTGGGCATGCTTTCATTTTCCTACTGAACATGGATGGATCCCATTTACAAATACCCATGACAGATGTGAAATTTTAGTTAAGAGTTATCCCATGAATAACATGGGGAACTTGCAATGTTTATCTCCTCCGCCTTGGCAACCTGAGAAAGATCATGACTAAAATACATGTTCGTGCAATAAATTCCCCTTAAAAAGTAGAAAGCTCAAACAGTTAAGGAGGAAGAGTGAACAAATGAAAACCAATCTGAAACATTTTTGAAACAAAAATATTTCCCCCCTCTCCAACCCTCCTACCCTGCCCTCTTAATGGGTGTTTCCCTTGCAGATGCCAGGTTATAAAGCTCTTCCTGTGTTCAGGTTCCTGGGCACTGTCCATGGGCCTACACTGCAGGCTCTGGGACTTCCAGGTGGCCCAGACACCCCACAGCCATCACAGACTGTCATCTGGTGGCCCTGAAAGGCAGGAGGCTGAGTGGTCAAGAGGTGACTTGTGAGCACCCTGAGGCATCCTGCCCCTCCATGGGGCACCAAAGGGCACATCCCAACCCAGCCTGATCTTTACTTCTGCCATGGCCTTATGTGCTGCTGGGGTCATTTCCACACTGAACACTTTCAAGAGGAAAGACACTAATTTTAAGGCCTGATATCCTTAACTCCAAAATCTGCACACATTTAAAAGTGCCTGCATGTCAACCCACACAAGAACTGAACTGAAGATGGATAGTAACTTAAGTGGAAAAATGACCTACTAAATTATACTCCTGGCATCTCTCTAGCAACACATTTCAAAACACTGTTGAGATACTACTGTGGACTGCTCAACATCAATCCTACTAACTAGGTCATACAATCATGTGACTACTCTTAAATTAGGAAAGACCAATCTGTATCCAGACCCTAAACAGCTTCTTTAGACCTTGCCAAGATTCCAGATATGTCATGTATTCTGCCCCTCTGCAAAATATACCCTGCACATTTCAAGTCCTTTAGGAGAGTCTGCAGGCGGCACTTGTGATCCTGGTGTGCAAGCCATGGATACACTGTTTTCCCATGAGGAGCTTTCTGTAAAATCAGAGCAGTTCTGTAGTACTTGTTCTAGTGATAATGAACTCTCCAGACAATACTACAGTGATGCTCAATTAGGAAACATAATCCATTTCTCCTAGCAAGCCTTTAGGTTAGGAAAAACAGGTTACTGAACTCATGCATCTGGAGCACATTTACAGCTCAGCTGCGAGGCGTGTAAAGGAAGAAAGCAAGAGGGATGTCTTTTATGGTGAGAGAAGGAAATGGAAATATAGGCTAAGCCTTCATCTGAGAGAGGGGAGAGCTTTGTAGTATTTTTGTTTGAATGCTGGAGAAAGGTAAAAGGGCAGGTTGCTTATTTTTTTTTCAGATTTTATTTCAGTAAACAGAAGAAGGAAGGTGTATTGGAACAAACCACCCCCCCCCCCACAACATTCAGGATCACATGAAATTGCACAAGAAGAAAGGAAATGCTGTTTTCTATTTTTGCATAGTGCTCAGCTAGTGAGTGCCATTATACATGGGAGTTTTTTGGATCAAAGTTAGGTGCTTTGTCTAGAGCCACGCAATATGTTTTTAAGAGTTTTGCTCTGTTGGTGATTTATTCTTCGTGTGGAAAGATTGAGACAGTTTTCAAAGACATCACAGTCTGGTGAAGTAAAGCTGAATTTACTTTCACTTGAATGAAATATTCAAGTGAGACTTGTGAAGGGCACCACTAGAACTTTACAAAGAGAATGAAAGATAAAACTTCTGTAGCTCCTCTATTTCTTCATAATATATAAAATAACTTATGGTTTCACACTTTCAATGTAATCTCAGTTTCCATTCGCAGGTTTCTATACCTCTTTTCCATCTAATATATATGAATTTATCTCACTTGTCTGCTTTTACATGCACACAAAACCTGTTTGCTTTTGTTCTGTGTGCTGATGATGGTTTTGGTGGCTGCATTCTCCTGTATCAAATAACATTCCAGGAAAATGAAATCTGAGATTTATGTGTGAACTACTTACTCACAAATAACTTGAGATAGCAATGGTAGCCTAAGATAACCAAGTTTAAGTGAATGGTATTAATTGATGAGATTTTATTTAGAACCTGAATCATCCCTTAGAAAATTATTAGGGTTGTGCTTAAATGCTTGGTCACCAGCACCTGCCAAGGTTCTGTGGCTCTAGAAATCTGAGATGCTTCCCTCTCTTCTCCTTAGGACCTGCCACTCCTGCCTTCTTTTCTGCCTCCTGCCTTAGCCTACCACATAGACCTGCCCTTCATTTTTCACTTTTCCCCCCCCCATTTTGATCTGGTTTGTGCATCCAACAACCAACCCCTCTATTAACTCTCCTCTTGTTACCTGCCTATTTCTGCTCCTGATGCCACTTCAGAGATTTTTTTTCTTATTGCCCAACAGCATTCTTAACTCTCTGTGTTTCTCACCCTCTGCATTTAATCAAGTCATCACCTCCCTCCACCAACACACTTGCTGGAAGCAGAGAGGTCTGATAAGCACAACAGGCAACTCTTACTCTTAGTTTCGACTTTAAGCATCACAGTAGTGGTATTAGCTGTTGACAGCTAAAAAAAATAGTTTCTGGGAAGGTACTTATGCTACACTCCTCTGTAACACACATATTCCATGGTGAAGGTTTGGGAATTTTCATGGAGCCAAGCTAGATCAGCATTTTTATTGGAATTATCAGAGATGTCACAGGTATCTATTTAAATGAAACTTTTTAAAGTCACTTCACAGCATAGAAGTGCAACAGTTTTCAATGAAACGGAGGTCAAAACATATTCAATATAAAAAAAAATTAAAGAGAATGCTTCATATTTCATTCTTGAGAAAGGAGAAGTTGTGTTATGTGAAATTTTCCAAGCCAATTTAACTGAAATACAGTTGAACTATTGTTTTTGCAGAAATGCTAACAAATGAAAATAAAATCTTAACACATGAGATAGTGCATCACTTCTGTGCATGTCCTGCAGTAAAAGGGATGCTGGTGCTGCCCAGTGCAGTGCTACAGAGGTAAGTTTAGACAGCTCAGACTAGGTTTTTGTGGCAGAAGCAGAACTGCCAGGACTTACACTCCTTGCTTCTTCATGTTGTGAGTCCTCAAAACTAAAAAGCTTTTGTTCAACTATAAATTGTTTCTGTGTGAACATTATGCAGTATAGAAGCAGGACACTGCAGATGAGGTTTATGTGACCAAGTGCATGTATTTATGACTGAGCTGATGTACGGATTTCCTTTATGGTTAGTGAGAAATATTATCATTTCTACAGTGTGACTCATCTCATCCTACTGTGGGTATCAACATCAGTTTAGACCTACCTCTATTTTGAAATTGACTTTAAAGGAAGATCACAGTGACCAGCTCAAGTGTAAACACCTAATGAAAAGAGGCAGATCTACATCTTCCATCCACAATGTAGTGGTGCAAACTAGAAGATGACTTACACTCTCTGCAAACACACAGTCTCTGCAAACACATCATGAAACGGTACTGAGGGAACACCATGCAATAGAAATCAGCTACAATCTTTGAGTGTTCAGATATTAGACACAGTTCATAGGAGCCCCCAAAATGCTGAAGAACAAAGACTTATATCCTGAAATCAAAGAACACATCTGCAATGCCAATGTCCCCTCTTTTTTTGCAGGAAATCAACAATAGGTCCCAAACAGAGAAAATACAAACTACCCTTTACATTACCACCACAGATGGACCAGCTTCAGAGGGACCAACTTGAGAGACCAACTCACACAGGGCAGCCAGCAGAATTTTAGCATTTGGTTCTTCACAGCTCTCAGCTGTGGGCTGTGACCTCTGGGGAAACACAGTGAGAGAAATTTGTCATGACACCTCTTGGTATGTGTACAGCTTTGGCTTGCTGCATTTTATATATGAAAGTGCTGAAAATAAACAAATCACATTTTTATTCTGGCTTCTCTTTCTCCTCCTTACTGCAAGAACATTCTTACTGGCTCTAGTGAAAAGGTTCTCAAGTGCATTGTAGGCAGAAGCAGGAAATTTGCTCTCCTCATGGATCAAACAGAACCGTCACTAATGATGCACCACAGTGAAAGGAAAAAAAATAAAAGAGAAAAAAAGAAATGTTTAACACTCAGCACTAGAGAAGAGTGAAAACAGAACACACTTTGAAGAATTTCCTTGCTGCAGTATAGCCCTGCATAGGAGACTTTCCACAGTCAGATTTGGAAGTTTCTCTGTTTAATCTTTAGGTCAAATTTTGACTCTGTGCTTTCACTAACACAATATAAAAGAATAAAGGCTCAAACAAGGCAAGAGGAAAAAAAAGTAGGAAAGTGTGAGACTTAGTAAACTGTCTGAGAAGTAGAGCAACCTTAAAGCAAAGGTGCTTCAAGGACTGGGGCAAAATTCTGTCTTAGACAAGAAGAGCACCATCTGAAGACAGTTCCAATAGAACAAATGTCCTCACTCTACTGAGAGCTAAGAAATGATCTCATTAATGATCTGAAGGGCAGGCAGGATGGGGCTTTGAGCAATGTTGTCTGGTGGAAGGTGTCCCTGCCCATGGCAGGGGCATTGGAACTGGAGGATCTTTAAGTGCCTTCCAACCTAATCCATTCTGTGATTCTATAAGTAAAATCAATCCTAGTTGCAGGGTCTGTGCAATGTGAGAAAACATTACTTTCCATAGAAGATGAAAAATAGAGCTAGAAGACAAAATTGCACACTCAGTGTAAACCATTGTTCTGGAAGTTTAATTTCTGTAGATATATCACTGCAAATGCCTCTCTCTTTTGTGACTCTTTGAGAGGGCTGTGAAAAGCTGCAAAAATTCAAAATGTCTTCATTTTTTGGTATCAAAGACTCCTTTTATTAGCATTTTGAGCTGCATGTAGTTCTGTCAACTTGTGAAAAAATTCTTATGCAAACCTGGACTAACTAAAGAGTGCTTCCCTACAAAACAAACTACCCCTTGTGAGCAGAAGGAATAAGGATCCCAGAAGAGCACTATCTCCCTGCAGAGGCATTGCAGTGCCCACTCATAAGTGGATTGCCAGGTGGTCTCTCTTGTTTAAAAACAGAGGATTCAAGAGAAGGTAGGAATAGGCAGACAAGATTAGACAGAAACTTCAGTGTGTCCAGTGACAGCAGCCTGCAGCAGGTGCCCAGGGAAGAACATATGAATGGCCAAAATATGGTACTATTTTGCCATAGTGCAAACTGGCCCAAAGCTGTGTCATCTGCTCTGCTATACAGAGCAGGGCAGCTCAGGAAAATGTAAAGTACAGAAGACAAAATTCATTAAGCAGCAGGCTGAATCATGATGTATGAGTAATGTCTCATATACTGAATTGGAAATCAAACATCCAATAGTAACATTATCAAAAGAGGAAAATTTCCATTGTCTTTAGAGTATATTAAATTTTATTCCAAGCCCTAAGCAAATAGCAATAATAACAAAAAGTAAGCCAACCTCATCTACGGCATTTAACATATCTTGTTTCACTAGTACAAACAATTCCAACTGCAGCTAAAGGCCATTCTTTGTCAATAATTATTTTTTTTATTAGTGCATTACTAAATTTAGTTCATTCAATTGTAAACTATAGCAAAAAGCAGCACAGTCAATAAAATACAAAGGGATGGAATCTGTTAATCTGTAACTACTGCTTTTCAAGGTAACACTTTGAAGTAAGTACTCCTGGGGTTTTCCACCGCATGTAGAATGTTAAATCAAAAATTAAAAGGAAAAGCAAGGGTCAGTTCTTTTCGGTTTCGCTTTTTGAATGCAAGTATCACTGTTTCTTTTGTAGCCAGAATATTTCAAAGTTTAATAAAATAGGGTTTAGATTTTATTTAGATCTGTTCTATTCTATTTTTACTGTAACTATAGGTTTCTGACCTTGTAGAACTATAGAATGGTTTGGTTTGGAAGAGACCTTAAGGTCTGCTTCCAGCCTCCCTGACATCGGCAGGGATGTCTTCCACTACACCACGTTTCTCAACACCCCCCCCCCCCCCCCCCCCCCCCCCCCATCCTTGAACACTTCCAGGGATGGGGCATCCACTGCCAAACTGTTCCAGTATTCACCACCCTCAGTAAAGAATTCTTCCTGATGTATTTAAAATCACTCCTCTTTCAGTTTAAAACTGTTCCCCCTTGTCTTATCGCTATCTGCCCATACAAAAACATCAGAAAGATTTTCTAAAAAATAAAAAAAAATTTAAAAAAACAATTACAAAATTCAGAGCTATTACAAAGCTGATAAACTCTGAAGTCACTACTGATATAAATAGATTTACTATGAAATAATGTCATAGTGGCACTGGGATTTGGCCCAATGTGTAGGTGTGTGGAGCTTTCTATAATGCAAGCATTCAAGGAATTGATACATTGTAAAAGCTCAGATTCCAATTTTCAGACTGAAAAGGCTGGAAAGAATTATAACCACATTAGGGCACTAAACCCCTTATTAACATGTTCCAGGCAGTAGTAGGCTCTTTTCTCAGCCAAGTCACAGAACAACCTTCACCTTTTTTATAGCTCAACTGCAACTCGGTTGGGGATTTGCACACAGTGAGGCTGTTTTCACCAACAGGGCGATGGCTTTCCACATCTCCATCATGCCAGCCTCGAGGTGATGACTGGCAGTGAGGAAATCCTTATCTTAAGGTGGGTAGGTTTGACGGATTTCCTTTCAGCAAAACAAAACCATATGGCAACACAGCCTTTGCTTAGGAGGAGGCATGCCAGGTAAGGAGGGGAATGCCAGGAAATGGTGATGAAGAAACATCCCCAGACACCTGGCTTACCTGTTTGCATTGCTCCAACAGATTGCTGCAGCAACCTTGCAGGAGCCTCCTTGCTCTTCAGGAGGCCTCAGAGGCAGAATTATTTATTGCTGTGATGATCATTGGTGAAGAATGGCTGTGTAACAGCTGTGTGTCTGTCCTGGTCCAAACAATGTCAAACTGAACCTTTTGAGCTCTTGGTGACTCAGATAACAGACAAATGTCCAACTTAGAACCATTTTATGAAACTGTATGTTTTGAAGGAGAGGGCAGTCTCTGTTTCCATGGGATCTCATATTCACTGCTATGACCAAAACATATTCCTTGAATTAATTTGCCAGCACTACCACCAACGGAGTGAGTGTGTGGCAATGGCAACTGGAATAATTTCCATGAACCAAAGAAGGAATTTAATGCAGAAGCTATAAAATTTTACATCATAAAATATACTTTATACTGTACAAGTTAAATAAACAACCTTAATTTACAGACAATCCATGTTACATGTCAGTCCAAAATTTTCATCTACCATTAAAGAGCTTAGTAACTCATTTTAACCCTAAATCTTTTCATTTCTACCCGATGACTGCATGTAACCAAACTAAATAAATGCTCTCTTTTGATTTGTTCCCTCTCAGGATAGCTGTCCATCTGTCTTCAAATTTACACCCTTTTCTTTTGGTCAGGAGTCAACGGAGTGTATATTCCTGAGGCTATTTTGGCTTCTGATAAACATTATAGTATAATCACTCCATGATTATGGAAGATATATGTCTTACACATCCTGCTTGAAAGGCTGAATGAACGTGATCTTCCAGGAAGCTGATCCTTAGCCATAATTCTACTGAAATAAACAGACTGCAGTTGGAATTTATGCTAGCAGAGGATTTTTACTCTGCATTGCCTTCCCATTTCTGCCTAAAATGATCACATGAAAACTTTCGTTGACTTGTCTTTAAGTTAGAAATTAATAAGACAGAGAGAAGTGGTGTTTGTATGGCTGAGTGTGTAATTTAGGCACTAAAACAGATTATGAAGTCCAGAGATATACATACAACACAGTCAGAGATGTATCAAAAATGTGAGACTGTCAAAACAGATAAAAGGAGGAGTCATTTAGTCACATCACCCAAAGCAGTTGGATTACCACAAAGATGGTGAAAGAGAGGATTAAAAAAATCTATATAAAATAGAATATGAATTTACAGTTCCTTACCTCACTGTAAGTACAGCCCCACAGCTACTGCTTCAGGGGTTTGAAGAAAGAAATAGCTATGGTACCTATGAAACATTGCCTGCTTTTTTGGAGCAGCCAGCTGGAATTGACTAAAACGCAGAATGTCACATCAGATCTCACACAGATGAGAGGTTTGCTTGCTTTCCAGTAGAGATAACAATCATGATGAGCCAGCAGAACTTGGTCTGCAGCAATATGAAAGACATGGAGTATGAACATTTGCTAACCCTCAATAACAGGATGAGCCAACCTGTTAGGAACACCACACCTTTTTAGGGCCCTGAACTTATTCATTCCATATTTTTGCTTTATTAAACAGTGCTAAGAGCATGACCTCTTTCTTCTTGGCTTTTGTGTACCCAACTCCTAGCCTGGGTCCTAACAACCACAGTTTCTAGAGAATATGTTTTGTTGGCACCATAACAGGGTTTGCTGGGTTATGTTTTTTTTCTCTACAGCTTTGGAGAGCCTGAAAATTCCTTTTTTCCCCCCTGAAACGGCTCACTTGAGTACAAGTGAAATCCTCCACAGATGGGGGACAAGTTTGACAAACAGCAGTAGGAGAGGTAATATTTTATAAAGAAAATGATGAATGATTCCAAGAAAGAAATTAGGAAGCAGAAATCATCCCAGGCATATATGGAACCACATCATGATGCAATTGAAAATGTGACTGTATTATGGCCAGTAGTTTGATAATGAAGGGAAAGCTGTGAAGCTCATTTGTGACAATGTAAAAAAATAAAAAAAACAGAGCATGTTGATAATGAGCCTTGAATATTCTTTCTTATCTTTTCCCCCTTCTTGTGACCTTTGGTCTACTTGGCATTCACCCAAATTAGAAGACTGACAGTCATTTCTCTTTAATAATCACTTTTGGAGACTCATGAAGCACTCACCTTTCAGCTCTGTCAACAGGGAATCATTAACACTGAAAAATAAACGTATATATGCTTAATTTTTTTGCTGAAATAAACACTCTGGGTACCCCCTGCCGTTTAATGAACATGCACTGGGTTAACTACAAGGGCTGCTACCACTGCCACCTTTGATTGCTTGCTAGTGGCAGATGAAAGATTAAAACACATATTTTTTTGACAGTAAATAAGATTTCACTTTTTTGGCTTCCACATGAACTCACCCTTTACAGAGCAGTGCAGAATAGAAACGCTGTCAAAATAAGGCTAGCAAGAAAGTGGAGTAGCAGCTCTCTACAGAGTTTGATTATTCTTTTGTGAAAGAGTCTGTAAACAAAACCTTTAGGCTTTTGTCTACTAAACAGTGCTTAGAAATTCTTCCAGCCTAGCATTTTTAATATGTGGGAACATCTCTGTGTAGGATTCAAGAGCACTCAACATTTTTGAAAGGAAGACAATTTATTTTTGTAAGTAAATGTGGCCTCATAAGCCAAAATGCAGACAAAAGACCACTTTTTAAAAAGAATATAAATGCTCTGTATGCTCCGAGCTGTCTGTGAGACGTTTCCTTTGTCTTGACTATACAAACCAAGATATTAACACAGCAAAAATAATTTTCAAGTATCAATTAATATAAATTTTCAGTTTGCAAAGTAAAATCTAATTGAAAAAGTATTCAGGTCTTACTTTTCATTTCCAGCCTTCCTGCTGGGAAAATAAGCCTGCTAATCTCAGGCCTGATATCCCTTCAACTAACAGTCAGTTCTTTGAGATGGCCAGAACCTTCAGAACATGCTAGATGCATTACAGGGCATAAAGACTCAAATCTCTTTCCTTCATAGAAAAATATCTGATCTAGGGCTGGGACGTGTGTTTCTTCACCAGATCAACTCACCAGTTTCTAAACATGGCCAGGAATTGGGTGCAAATTTCCTCATGCCTCGAAGCAGAAACTGATGGAATATTTCCATCTGAATTTCCCTTCTCTATATCTGGGACATGTTCTGAAAAGCAAGTTAAACGTTCCCTGAGCCTTCCTTTAACTCTACAGCCATACCCAAATCCATACCATTGAGCTCTTTTAGCCTCCAAGTAGGGCATCTGCATCAAGGCTGTCAGCACTATATTAACCAAGATATTAACCAAGCAAAAATATTTTTCAAGTATCAATTAATATGAAGAGCAGTCTCTGGTTTGTGCAAAGTCCCAAATTAAGGTAGGGAAATGTTCGGGATGGTGATGGTACATCTAAACCCAGAAGAAGCCAAAGACCACTGATTATGTAAAGAATAAAAATTTGAGTTCCAGTGCCTGGAGCCTTTCCCTGGCACAGTTGAAGTTATTAGTATGGATGTGGCCATATGTGTCCAGGTGCTTTAGACAGCAGCTGAGCCTGGAGTTTGCCACTGCTGGCTTTGCCTAAATATCAACCTTAGATGTCTTAAAGGGAAACCAGTGCTTAACAGCACATCTTGAATTTAATTCCAAAAGGCTGAGTAATAGATTTCCTACAAATTCTTTGGATAGATTATGCATGAGTTTGTAAAAGCTATTGCCAGCGTGATTTTGGTTTGCCTCTTATTATTTGAGATTTGCTGATCAATTCACGTCTGCAGATTGATGACTAATTTTCATTCATCTTTTAAATACATAGTTTTCCTTATCTATTATACAACTAAGTGCTAGTAATGCAATTACAGAATGCAAAGCATAATGAAATCTTTTAAAAGTACTTACATTTGGATTCTTAAAAGGATCAAGATTTTATAATCTGGTTAGCTCTTCTTCACTTCAGGCTACTTGACGAAAATTAGGGATTACTGCATCCTCCTAGTTTAGTCACCAATCCTTATACATATCACTAGTTTTACACCCACCTAGTAGGGACAGTTTTAAGTTTCTCTTACAAAAATTGTAAATACCAGCCAAACAATTTTTGCAGACTGCAAATGCTGGTGACAATGAGCCCTCATCTGTTATTCCCAACCTCTTCAATACTTTCAGAGTGTTTCTGGCTTAATATAAAAGTAATTCTAGAGACAAACATCGGTATGATCAAAGGAAATTACAACACAGGAAGGACTGGAGAATATGTGTGTTGCTTATGGCCATGGCAACACCTAAGTTTTAGCTGTCTTGACACCTCCTACAAATGACTTCAACTAGTGTGACCAGACAACGATGACTACAATTCCTACCCACGTACACATGCACATACAAACACGATGCTATCTGTTCTCTATCACTGGAAGAAGGACTTCTGGGATGAAACACAACTAACAATAGATATCTACATAAAAAAAAAACCTCTTGGCAAGTAAATATCACAGATATGTTCTGGCATAAATAAGTAGAAGGTGAAGTATACAGTTTTTGAAATGTATACTTGTAACATTATTTTGAAAACTTTCTACCTATTGCCCTATTAAATTTGAAGGCATAAAATCTCTTAGATTTTACTGAAAGGATCAGGATTTTCCTTTAAGATTTCCTTCCACATAAATCTTGATGCAGCTCGATTCACTGTGATATAAAGAAAAGCCCCCACTTTTGATTTCTAGTATGTGTGTTAGAACCAGAGTTGATTTAGTTGAGTTGAAATAGGTTTTTGATGGAAAGCAGAATTTTACACTTCAATGATTTTTTAAATTTTATTTTTCATTGGAAAATCAAATGGACTCAGATTTTCCACTTTCAGATCATTTTAGGGAGCAATGTAAGAAAATGAAGACTACTTTATTATAAACATAAAAATAGGCCTTATGAAGACTACTTTATTATAAACATAAAAATAGGCCTTAAAGATATCATACATTAACACAACGGTTAGAGAAGCTTATTGTTAGATTTTTGTGAGGCTATTGGGAGTCCACAGTTGGTAGAATAATATCAAGATGGAGGCTGAAGACAAAACCCTCCCTTGGCAAAGGGAACCAGACTGCAGTAGAGTCTACTAGAGCCAGAAGAGCAGGTCTGCAGTTTGCAGTGCTCCTCTGCAAATGCAACAAGGCAATGCAACATTCTGCAGTCTCCCTTCTGCATGGGAAGGTCCCCAGGGTGAGAGACATTTTCAAGACTATCTTGTGGATGAGGCAATTACTTCACCATTAATAAAATGAAAGTTTTTGCAAAAGCTGCATCATGATATTTGAGTATTTTCTATGTTGTCATTCAATTCTGGACAAAAACCTTTTATTGGAACAAGCTGAGAAGAGTCACATGAACACTAAATGTATTCTTTCCTTTCTGCCTCCTAGCACCATGTGCTTCTCAGTACATTTAATACACAGTAGTTCTCATGTGCATTTTGGTATAGAGTGTATTAATTTTGAACATCAATTTCTTAGGCATATTCCTAGAGACCTAAATTGTCATGTCAAATGTCCTCTGTCTGATTTTATTACAACAGAACATGCCATGAACCAGAATCCTATTGCTAGCTAAGCCTCCTTTGCATCATGCAGATGTTTAAACCAGATGTTTTGGAAAGGATTCCTTGGTCTCTTATTCTCTATCTGCTTTCTGTTATTTGGACATGACACAATTAAAAGTTACAAAGAGAGGTTCTATATTTCCATTTTCCAGCTGCAATTATATAGAGACTCTTACTAACTGTAAGATCACACAACCTTTGTCTTAATTGGGTAAACAGGGTGTTTGGAGTACCACACAGCAGGACCTGGCTAATTAAATATTGTTCAGATTCCCCACTGGGGAGTTTATGCAACCACTGAACTATAAGCCATAGTGTTGCAGCTCAGAAACCATGTAATTAAGGGAGATATTCTGTTGAACGAGTGCCCTTCCTTTCCTAAAGAAATGTTGTAATCGTCCTGTGGTGTTTTGTTGGGATGAAGTAAAGAAAATCGGACTAAACTGAGCTGTTTGCAGAAAAGCACAGCAAATGCAGATCTTTTCAGAAAAGCAAGTCAGCTTTTAACTTACTAGGTCTTCAAGTGACAGTGTTTTCTATAAGCACATTTGAAATTTTCATTTTGAGCTTAATTGCCATAGGTGAGTGAATTTCATCACTTTTATTTTTTTTTTATTGCATGTGCTAGGAAATCTTAATTCCACACTTGGGGTGGAGATCTCCAGCAAGATCCAGAACAGTATTATCATGCAGGGGCAGACACATCTGTGCTAGATGCTCACACTGTAGGACAGTGAAAATGGCAGAGAGCAACTGCCTCTTACAAGAGAAGACAAGAGGTCCACCAAGGTAAGATGAGGCAATGAGCACTCCTAGTGATGTGTGGTTCTTGTATGCCTCATTTACCTCTCTTCTCAGGTTTTCCTGGCCTTTGATAGGATACATTCACCCATGGGAGAGGACTGTGAATATCAGACTGAAGACCTCAACAAGAAAGTCTCCTGTGTCAAGACACTTAGACTACAACTGAACTGTGGAATTCATAAAAACATCCTGACTGCTCAGGTGTGTGAGCATCCTACAGCTGCATCCTGTGTGCACACTGGAAGGGACCAGCATGCTCACCACCCCATTCTGCCACCTTGTACTCTCCTTCGGTTCATGCTCCAGCAGCTGTTGCAGATGGCCATGACACAGGACTGCAGGTACAGAATAGAAAGTACCTGCAGTTCAGTTTAGGTGTATATTTGCACACTGACTTGGTTCGTGGGATCCCATGGGCCTAAACTGGGATGCAGACTTCTGAGCTGACAAATATCTTGACAGTAAATCTGAATCACAAGCTATGATTCTGAACAAAGACATAATCCCACCAAGGTGAGGGATTATCCTACTCCTGTGCTGAACGTTACACTTGTAAAGTATAAACAAATTTAACTTATTAAAGTAATTACCAAATAATCAGATAAAAGGTCTGAGAGAAAGAACTGGATTTGTAGGTCTTTGCCTTTGCATACAGTAGTCTCTAGGGTCCTGTGATAGCTTTAGCTTAGATCAGGCAGGTGAAAGAAAAGCAGGACAAGACGCCTTCTGTTTCACATTTAAACTGTCAAAGTTTGATATGGCACTCAAGGCTAAGTCGTATATGCCAACTTCACAGCATAGGAATTCTTTGCAGTATTCATTGGATTTATGCTCATGTAATAAATAAGATAAATTTCTGTTTGAGTACACTCAAATTGGTATTTTCTTCATTTTTCAGCAACAGAGGATAGAGATATGATGTATAACTAAGAACCTAGAATAGTTTCTCAGTTCCACATTCAGATGCTTCCCAAAACATATTGCTGTGAGACCTGAACACACATTATTCTCCCTTCCCCCAACCCAATAACCTACTGGAAAGAACCTTGAGTGCTTAGCTGGGGAAATAGTCATGGAGTACTCCAACAAATCCATGGGTCTGGGAGCTTTGCAAGGCATGACTTTGGGTCATTTCATATGGCATGAATCTGCTCTAGAGTTTAGATGCAACCTAGAGATGCTTCAACTCAGCTCTCAAAAGGACTCAGTTATGACGATTCTTAGGTGACTCAGAATGTAAATGAAAAGTGAGAATTTCACAGTTTTCTGAAAGGCTTTGGGCCTGGGAGTAAGAGTCACTCAGACAACAGGCTAGATAGGTGCCCAGTAGGACAGACTGAAGTCCTTTCTGTCCCTCCCTAAATTTAAGCCTCTCTTGTGTAGGCCTCAGTTAGGCTCCAGGGCAGCATTAGCATTCACAGCCTGTACTTTGGTGTCTAAATGTCCATTTGGAAAGGAATTTCTATTCTGTACTTCTGTTTTAACACCTGCCCTGAAAGAAATAAAATGTAGATCCCTAACGAGGTCTGGAAGCTGAGGTTAAACCCTTTACAGGTCTCACAGGCAATGAGTGGCAGAGGAAGTTCCTGAATCTGTCTGTGTGAATGCAGGGAAGCATCCTAACTAGCCTGTAGACACTTTACCTCCACTTACTGAGGATAATAACCCAGTGGGACGGCTATGAGAACAGAGAATAGCCCTGCACTACAGAATAGGTAGAACTAGCTACCATGTATTGCCTTCGGTTTCTGGAGGCTCCTAAACAGAAAAGGAGGGGAAAGGCGGTAGAATAATTTTCCTGTAGCAAATTCAAAACTGTCAATATTTGATATTATGGAACCAAGAGAAAATCTGAAAAAGTGAAGAAATCTTCTGCAGTACTTGCTGACGAGAACAGACACCATTATACTACCAAATTCATATAACAAAAATTGAGGGATTTTAATGAAACTGGATCTTCATCTGAATGAGTAAATTTTAAGTAAACATTTACTTGTAAATGAGAAAATGAAATTTAACTTTTGTTCTTATGAATTCTTAATGACCACTAAAATTTCAAATCTTTAGAGACCTGCCCAGCTGAGATAGGGCTTTTCCCTCAAATACAAAGCTGTTTAAGAAATGGTATTAGGTACAGACAATGGATGGCTGATCTATAGCCCAGAGGACTGATAGTACAGACTGGATACTATTTTTTTTTTTTTTTTTGTAAAATCTTATTCACATGCAGATATATAACTTCAATAATTAAACTCCAGGGCTGTGAATGCTGTAAACCTTTCTGTTTCCTGAAAACGCAGTAATTTTTATTATGGTTATTGTTAACAATGTTTTTGTTCTCTTTAATAATTCCTCAGTTCTCATTTAAAGCAAACCTCAGACTAGTCTAAATAGGAGACTACAAGCCAAATTATGATCTCAGTAAGTCTGCTTTGTTTGCCTCTGGTAGACAGACTTCACATTAATTTTGAGATAACTGTATGAGGGAATCTGAGCCAAAACCTGAAACTAAACTCTTTTCTGTGAGATCTACAGTGCGCTGCAACTCCAAAGCACAGATACATCTGGAAAAGCTGCTTTACCTGGTGGTCTCTTGTGCACTTAGATCATCATTAAAAAGTGCTCCTTGCAAATTCAAGTCCAGCTAAAGCATAGTCTGACAGTCGAGGGAAGATGTTCCTCTGTGTATTTTACTTTTAGAACACATCTACCTGTCCTTGAGTTAGTTTTCTCTCTGACCACCATAACCACTCTTTTATCTGGAGATCACCTGAAATATCCTTCAGTTTTAGCAGTATCCTGACTCCAGCAGAGATTTCCTAATACACAGAAGAGAGCACAATATATTTCTACCCATTTATTATACCTGAAGCATATCTCAGCTGTCCCTTGACATTTCCTGTTTTGCTGACTCAAAGTACTAACAGTGAGTGGAAAAAGAAATACAAGTAATTTGAGCTATTCTGGAGCTCCAGAGCCTCAAAGCAAGACGTTTATTCACTTCGGAAACAACCAGAACTTTGAAAGTGTTGTCCACTACTGCTGGAAACAGAGTTACATTATGAACAATAATGCCCTGCAGGGATGTAATGTGCTCAAGAACTGGATAGCACAATGTGTTTAGTGAAAAATTAACGGAAAAATTTATTTTTTCATTTTTATGGGATTTACAGGAATATTATTATGTTACTGCATTTTTAAATGTCATTCTGAGAGTGTGCCTTCGCTTCCCAAGATGTTTTCCAATTGAATTTTGAATATGTTTCAAAACATTTTTTTAACAGAGATGAAAAAAAATCTAGTGACAGTAAATATAGATGAACTCTGAAAAATACTGAGCTTGTACAAGTACAATTCATTGCTATGAAAATTAGAAAGGGTGAGGAACAGGATTAGATGAGGTGGGGATCATTGACTGTTGGTAAAAAAACAACGCAGTAAGCAGAGACCAAAGGACGATTTTGCCATAAAAAAATCAATATGCAGGCAGCTACTATCAACACTGATAGAAATTAATGCTATCTTAAGTGAGGTTTACAAAGGCACTTGGCACTGGTTTAATTTATTTCTGTTGCAGTGGATGAGACTTTTGCTGGTGAAGTTAGCTGAAGCCGTGCTTCTGAAAGTAGCACCCTGAAATCACCCTTACCTCTCCTGCTCCTTTATCCTGGAAAATATCCACATCATCTCTACAATAAAAACTTCAAGGTGGAAAATGTTCCTTTGCTGTGTGACCTTGCAGCAGCAATTGCTCTGATAGAAGAGCGGGGTTTTTTTAGAAGTCAGCTTCACAGGTCATTCCCTCTCTGCCCCTCAGCAGATGCTTTTAACTTGGTTTCAGCTAAACCCTGTGAGCAGAGCCCATCAGGCTGAGACTCTGGACCGAACAATTGTTCACCTTTGATAACACAAAATGCATGCAGCTGAGCTGAAACCGTGAATCAAGTCTCATTTTCTCTCTGCTTGGCACCCCTAAGCTAGTTCTGACCTGACCCCATCCCCTCAGGGTGCCAGGCAGGCCCTGCTTTCTGGCCTCTCCTCAGCCATGAGGTGGTTCCTTTGGCAAAGCCAGCTGCTTCCCCGTTACTCGAGACATCTGGTGTCCCAGTGGAAATGAGGAGAGCTGGGCTGTCAAGGGAGCCATGCTGGTAGAGCGTGGCCATGGTTACAACCATGTAACTTTCTTTTTGGTGGGAATGGGAACTGTTAGGATTTTGACCTTCCCACAAAGCCTTCCTGTTCCAAACCAAAAGCAACCAGGCTGTTTGCCTCACTCCATCCACAAATTATGAGTGTGTGTAGTTATCACCCAGGACACCTCTCAGTTTGGGAAAAGAACTGGGGGTGCCAGAGACAAAGACTCATGAGAAGCAGAAGCACTGAGTGAAATCCTTCATTATGTCACTGTACACTGTAGAAAGGTTTGATTGAAACATGCACCAGCTGCATAGGGTGGCAAGAGAGCAAACTGAATACCTTGAATCTTTGTGGCTATAGACAATTTCTCACACTGTGGGAGCTCTCTGATGCCAAACACCATGCAGCCTTACTACACGTCTCCACATTACAACAGCCCTTGGCTCATTCAGCTCTAGAAGATCTCCTCATGAACTTCAACTTTGTCTCCAAATAGGATTATGTCACCATGCTGCAGGCAGGCATTCAGCTCCCAGCTCCAGAGCAGGCAGATGTGGTGAGGGTTAAGGGTTTTATTCCCCTTAACCAGTGAGAAGGAGGAGTCTCATGTTTTTCACTCCCTGCCTGAATTTAAGAATGGCAGAAAACCAAGGAATAGTGCACAGTGTGTGCACCTATGCAAACTACAGCCAAGGGATGTAATTTTCTAATGTTCACAGCAGCCCTTCACATGAGCCTACAGGGTGTAGCCCAGTAGCTCAGTTGCCAGTTTTCTCAGGTACTCACCGACATAAAGCCATACATATAATATTTAAGCTCAAACTCACAGAAATTGTTCTAATTTCTAATCTAACAGAGTTTTCCATTTTTACTAATTTTTTTAAAGAAAAATCACACACGCTTTGATTCTGGTAACTTTTTCTCACCTGCGTGCCTGAAACTGTGGTTAGCAGCACTGTGATTTCAATACTTCTCTCTTATTGTTTCCTTTTATGATTTGTATCATGAATTAGTTCTTTTCCCACCATTTTCTAAGAGAAGAAAGCATCCTTAAGGAGAGGTTAAAGTTAAAATAATAAAAAAACCCCTTCCTTTTTCCTACTCCCAAATTCTAATAGAGAAAATTTACTCTATTTCAGCACAACAGGTCACTACTGTGCTGATGTCACTAGGCATGTTCATGATATTGCATAAAATTAGAGGCAATGACTAATTCTAACTGTAACAAGAAACAGCTATTAAAAAAAATAAAATTGTCACAGGCTTACCATACAGGCTAGATCCTGGAAAAATAATTTAAAATTTTTTCACTTTCCCCTTGAGTGAAAATCAAGAAATGCCCTGACTTAAACATGTGACTGATGCATATTTGGAAATTAGGAACTTTTGTCCACAGGGACATCATGGCTTTTGCACTGCAACAGTTTCCTGGATGTAGGCTGTTGAAAATGTGGCCCACACAGTATAAAGAATTAAGGTAAAGGAATAGTTGCTTCAAGAAATTATTTGTGATGTTTCAGAATAAATGCATATGCTTAAAATCCCGGTTTCTTAAGGTTAATGCATTAAAGATCAGAGTTGGGCACAAAACTGAATCAACTGAGAAGTATCAAACCTAGTAAGTTACCAGTGCTGAAAATAACAAATTGACTCTGACTTGTGCAAGTAGGCCACACGATATGCCTTTCTATTCTAATGTTTCAGAGAACTGCTAGAATAAATAAATTAATGGCACCATCACAAGGAAATGCACACAGAATTTGCTTTACTCCAAGGCAACGTGTGGCTTGGTAGGTGACCCAAATGGATGAGCAACAGAGCTGTGGGGAGCTGCAGCAGAGTTCTTGGAAAGCCACCGTATTTGCTGCAACAGTAATTAGGCAAGAGCTGGCAAGAGCTGATGGTGGTGCAGTTTTAAATAAAACTTGATATTTGTTAAAGTGCTTTGGATGATGGCTGATACTCCTTGCTCAATATTCCTCATTGTTCCAACAGCCTTGAAAGAAGAGTTGTGAGAACTCTGAAAAAGTTCCCATAGCAACAGCAAGGAGATGGGACTATTTTTCTCCCAGGCCTGGGTGAACAGCAATGACACACAATTGTGGTAGCTGGGCCCTTCCTGTGCTGAGCAAACCTACTCTGTTTTTCAATTTCTCATAGAAGGGAAATATTTTTATTGCCCCCCAAAAAGAGATAACTGACTTTTCTGTTAAAATTATTACATTATTATCTCTCTTAGGAGGACACAGAGCCTCTATTTACCCTCAGCGACAAGAATGATGAAACAACAGCCTGCATGCATGTACATCCTAGATTGCAAATAGGGCCAGCAATAAGGCTTGATGACCACTGCCCTATAGAAATCCCTGAAATCTGTGCCCAACCAGGTGGGGTTCACACCTGCCCACGAGCCCCAGTTTTGCTCCCAGCCACTGGAATACTCCCAGAGAGTTTCACATCTCTGCAGGGATTCAGGGGCATCCCAGAGTCCCCCTGTAGCTGCTGTGGTCAGCAGTGTGCAGCTTCCCTGGGGACCTGCAGTGCATGAGCTTTTAGACAGAAACGGAGATGAAGAGCCAGGCTAGAGGATCTCCCTGGTCTACCCAGTCTTTCCTAGCTGCTCTCAGGAATTGATGGCTAATCACAGACCTTCAAAAGCCATCAGCCCAGCCCTGAGGTTAGCACACTTCTCTGGCCATCGTGAAAGTTTTACTTAAAACAGGCTTTTACGCATGAGTGCAGCAACACGTTATAACACAGACATGTTAAGAACAAAAACCAGAGAACCAGCAATTCATGGATCCACACTTCAAGAAAGTATTTCAGAATACTGCTCACTCATACTTCAGGATCTCCCAGTACTTACAAGCAAACTACTATCTTCTTAAGAGGAAAATTTACTAAAAAATACCAATGTAGCTATTAGAATTTACATAACCTCTATGCTCTGCCTCTATACTGCACCTATAGAGGTGTCTTCAGCACTCTAACACGGTGAAACACTTTTCGCTTCATTCTCCGTTACCCAAAAACATCATTTATTTAATAAACCTTTAGATTAACTAAGCACATTTTCTTCTTAATATATCAAAGTTTCCAGTTCTTTTCTCATCCAAGATTTCCAAGCAATTCCCTACATCAAAAGGACTTTCTTTGTTGGGGTTACCACCTCTTCAGAATTGCCCACAACCTCAGTATGACTCCTTACACATGCAAATGCAGGAAATCCCTGGTGCTGGGATGTGTGCGGCACATTCCATGTGCCAGACTGGTGTATACGTGCCTATTTTGTCTCGAGGCTATAACTGTGCCTACACAAAGCCTTGCCCACATGGGCTGGGTTTTTTCCACCACTAACCGGTACAACTGGTAGATCAGGCCCTGACCAAGTGCAAAGGCGATGGCACAGCAAGGAGAGAGGCGGTGCTCTGGGGTTTCCCTTTCACCAGCACTCCCCCTGTTGTTGGACACCAAAGGCTGCTGGTGTCTCTTGGAAGTGCCTCACAATGACAAGTGGCTTCCTTAGGGTTTTGGGGGTTTGTCCAAAATTTCTTACCAACACGGAAAAAAACCAATACAGATTCAGATGAAAAACTGAAAAACTAATTGGAAAAAATCTGATTACTTTCTGCCCTCAGAAACTGTATTTTTTTGAAAAAAATGTCCTTTGTCAGAAAATTCTAAAAAATTAAACATGGGGAATATTTTGTTTAATTTTTCTTAATTTTTTTCTTTTTTTTTTTCTTTTTTCTTTTTTTTTTTTTTAATTCCAAAAGCTCTGGAGACTCTCTAGGCACGTGAGAGAGTTTATTCCAAGAAACTGATTTCTCAAAGGAAGGTGCTGGCTTGCCAGTTTACTCAGCTAAAATTTGAGCAGTATAGAACCAACCAAAGGTACTTATAGAAAGCCATTCAAACAAGGTTCTAGCCTCACGACTACCAGGCAGCTATTGATAACAAAATATTCTTTTATTCAGACTTACAGAAAGGTCTGCTCTCATATACAGCAGTAACTTCGTTAGTAAATGGAGTTACAGTAGTGCAATTTGTGTAAAAAGCACAGCAGGCTTGTATTTTCTCCTTGATTTTATATGCTGACATTATAGATTAGAAATAATTCGGAAAGGAAGAACTCAGTGTATCGGCTGACAAATTTCAGGGCAGCTCAAGAAGAGTTAAACCAGGCTGCAGTGCCCTCATCCTCCTCCCTTGTACTTCGTCCTTAAACAAGGATGCTGAGAGCTCCAGCACCGCCGCCCCCTCCCCCAAAATAATTGAGCATGCCCCATAAAATCAGCCTGCACAATCCCGAGGGAGGTAGAAATTCCCATAAAAGGATCATTCCAAATCCTCAGGATAAGTTTATTTGGCATGCTATTCAAGCTATAAGAGCCTTGCAATTGTTTTCCTTGACCTTTTCACCTGCTTTTCTTATCCCAAAAGAGGTCAAAGGACAAGAACCCGGCTCTCCCCCCTCCGCCTCTCCCGGCCCGGCCTCTGAGCATACGAGGCTCCAAGGGAAGGGTTTAGCCCAGCGAGCCACAAACAGATGTCTGCAACGCCAGGGCTGGGGCCGGGAGGGGAAAGGAGGTGTAGGAAAGGTGACTTGAAGCTGGTATTTATTTAATTGATCATTAAGCCTGGAAAGGAGAGAAAAATCGAAGAAAGTTTTCCTGCAGGCAAAGAAAGCAGTGGGGATTAGGGCACTTTGTGTATCGATATAACAGCAGTTTTTCTCTGCTGGTTCCAGTGGGTCAAGTCCTAGCAGTGCCTGGAGACATCCCATTTGACTGGTGCTGCTCTCCGGGAAGATGGAGAGGGAGAAACCTCTGCCAGGGGAATTAATCATATATGCTTTCCCCTACAGAAGCCACAAAATTACCTTGCACTCTGCTTACACTTTGAAGCCCCCTCAGCTTCAGCTCTCGATCGGCTGCGGAGGAGGAGGAGAAGGGGGCAATGCCCTCACGGGCGGGGGCGGCTGTCCCTGCCCACCCCAAGGCGTTTTGCTGAGCAGCCGTGACAGCCCTCGTCCCGAACCCTCGCAGGGGTGAGGCCGAGCCCCTGTGCCTGCCCACGGGCGGAGGTGAGGGCGCGGCGCGGGGCCGCAGTGCCCGTCTCCTCCAGGGTTGGCGGTAGCGGCGCGGGGCCGGAGCTGACCCCGCCAGAGCGCGGCTTCCCCGGCCGGGCCACGTGACCGCCGGGGCAGGAGGGGCGGCCGCCGCCATGGCCCCGGGGGGACCGATCTGCCGCCGCTCCTTGGGCCGGGGCGGGGACCGCATATCCAGCGCCCTGGGAACTGCTGGCCGGACCCCCGTGTCCCGGCAACCCCCGCACCGCCGGGCTGATGGGCGGCCGGGCTGTTTTTACAGCAGTAAAGGAAAAAACGGGTCCTAGGGCTTCGCGCCTGTCGGGACCAAAGGGGCTGTTTGGCCGAGGGGTTCCCTCACAGCCCAGGTGCTTCTCCAGGCTGTAAAGGGTAGTTACTCTATCCTCGTAAAACACACAATCCATTAGATTGGAAAAGACCTCTGAGATCATGGACTCCAACCTGTGACCGAACACCACCCTGTCAACCAGACCAGGGCACTTAGTGTCAGGTCCAGTTTCTCCTTAAGCACCGCTAGGGATAGTGACTCCGCTCCCTCCCCAGGACAATTCATTCCAATGCCCACTCACCCTTCTTGTGAAGAAGTTCTTAACGTCTAACTTAAACCTCCCCTGGTGCAGCTTAAGACTCTGTCCTCTTGTTCTGTTGGAAATCTACTTTGGTTCAAACACAAACCAAAGAATTGGATGTTTCTATATCTTGCAGCTTTTTCTGCTCCCCTGAAACTAATCATCCACATTCTACATCCTGGAGCAGGTGCTCTAGATGTCTTGGTTTAAGGTGTGGAAAGTCTTAACCCACAAATGCCGCTCTAGCCTAGACAGCAACCAGTATGTAGGGACTGTGGTTTTGTACTACTAGAGAAGATCCTGCACAAGATAGTTTTGCCTGGATCATTTTGGGGATTTTAGGCAGTGGGAGTGTAAAGGCATTTTGACAAGTTGAGTTTCCATCCTTTCCTCACCAAGTCATGACGGGGACTGCACCTCATTGCCCTCTGAGGTGACTCCTGACGCAGAGCTGTGGAACAGCACACCAACACCTGCCCTCCCTGAGCCGGTTGCACTCTGCAGTACCAAAATCTGTGAACCCCTCTCCAGCTTGTCTGTGCCATGATCTTCCATGTCAGCCAAGAAGGAGGGGGCAGAAGAAGCAGTGTACTGAGCTGCCCAGCATCACAGAACCTTGCGGGAGTGATGCAGCTGCAGCCTCCTCTGCAATGCTGGTCAAAACAACAAGAATGGGAATTTTGTTTGTGATGCCAATGCATCATCTCTTGTCTTTACTGAAGTTGTTTCTGAATGTCCACTAAAAAAGAAAAATAAGAAGAAAAAGCCTGAGTCTGTCAAATGCTGCCTCAAATGAACAGGCTCCAGGAGGTCTCTCTGGGGATCCTGGGACAGATTAAACAGCCAAGTCAGTGATGGCATGAGGCTGCACTGTGAGGGAGCGCTGTGAAACTCATTCCAAGTGTGAAAGCCAGATTGATGTGAGTGATGTGGTATTTCATGAGGATGTAAAATTAGGATACATGCAGGCAGACAGTTTCTCTGCTGACTTAATCTAATGCCATTCCAGTAATCTCAGAAAATTGCACTGATTAATGCAAGAAGTGACTCGGATCCTGGAACAATAAGAGCAGGATTTCATCAGAAGCAAATAAAGGGGACAGAAGAGTTCAGGCTTGGTGTAAACCGATGTTTACTTAAATGTACAATAGTGCCCATAATAAACATAGGATCAGTTCTGCCTGTGAGAAGCTTCCAGTATGATTTAAAGGCTTTTGGAATCAGCTTTGAGTGTTAGATTGGCACCAGTGGAAAAATACTAACATCTACCCCTTTTCTCACTAATTTAAACTTGCTATGCAGCTTAAACCCCGTTTCTCATCACAGCTGAGTTTGACCACTTAGCATTTTTTGGGATGTTTTCACACATTTTAGGAGTCCTAAATAGAAGCCAAGTATATCCACTATGTTTTAGAAGAAAATAAGGAAAATCAAAGCTTTTTTTGTATGCTTGAGAGAATTGAAATGACTGCCTTGAACCGAGCATTCATAGTATACATTCTGATAAACCATCTTTTTGGAAATAATTATTAAAACATATTTTTATTTTTATATTGTTTGATTTCTTTGCTGCTGAAGGTATGTTTCCCAGTCTGTTGTCTAAAAGAAACTCATGATAAAATGGGCAAATCGACAGGAAAATAAGACCTAATGATGGAGAGAATCCAAGTGGAAAGCCTGCTGCAATTTGACAAGGATCCACCAGAATTACTGGACACATTACGAACACCACCAATACTTGAAATTTCAACCAAAGTCATCAAATACTTTTTTTTTTAAGGGCTATTGAAAATTCATTGTATATGTAAACAAAATGCAGTTTTTCCATCCTGCGTTGTTTGGGATTTTATTATTCAGTTTGCCTCACTAAAGCATATGCAGTCATGTTTATTTAAGCTAGAATATAAATAAGCTTCATCTTTTGCCCAGGATTTTTTTCTGAGCAGTTACTGTGTAATGGAATGAAGTGGGGCAGCCAGAACCACACGGTCCCAAGCGTTCTCTTCTGTTTAAGTAAAATAAAGTGCTCTCAGTAGGCTGTCAGAAAAACTAAAAAGAAAAATATGCAACTGCAGCAGTCATGGTTACAGATGAAACTGTGTTTGTAGGCATGTGTATGTGAGCATGTACTGGCCTAAGTGCAGCATATTTAGTTCTGTAGAGAGCTTTCCTGCTACACCATAGCAGGCAAGGGCTTCACATTGGGTGCTAGAAATTCCCTGATAACAGAAAACAGAAGCCTTCTCAGTCACTTTTAAAAATACGTCAATTCCTACTCCTTTTAATTGAGAAATGTTTTTGTCATAGGGGAAATACAAGTTCTCTTACATTTGCTGGGTTTTGGACAACAAAATCCATAGCACCCTTTGTGGATGTTTATTCCAGGAAAAGGCAAGAAATGTAATTACTATTTTTCCTTTGGGTTTTGTTGTGATGAGGCAAGCATCCATAAATAGTTTAATGTCCTGTTTATTCTGTAATGTTCTTGGTGGTTGCGGTGGGATATGCTGAATCATCTGATCCTTTGGCCGCCTTGCCTTCTTCCTTTATCCAAATAGCTCCTTTTTTTAAAAACTGTTCTAGCTCATCTCTCCCTTTTTGCTGTTGTTCTTCATGAGAGAGGGATGCTTTTATGTTATGTTGCTGCAGGCAGTATATTGCAACTCATCCACTTGTGTGAATAATGAAACAGAGTATGGAAAAGTTGGGGTGCTGTGAGCTCTTAGTATGAATGCCAGATAGCATACAGTGCTGCCTGACTTCTAATTATATCCTGAAGTCTTACAAAAAAAAGTAAAACTAGTATTTCTTTCTGTTTATGACTCAAACCCTGCTTGTTTTCAAAAAGAATTCCACATTTCAGCTTTTCAAAGCCATAAGGACTGTTGACCTACTTTTCAGGTGGGAAAAAGACAGAGGCAGCAAGCTGGTTTGCAATGTACTGTAAAATTATTTCCTTCCACAAGTACATAAACACTTGTTTACATTCAAATGTGACAGGCCTTCCAAATCCGGGAATCTCCTTTGATTCCTCAGATGTTGATTTTTAGAATGAGTGGTCACAGATTCAGGGGGAATGCAGCATTTACTTCTTTTAAACAGACGTTCAGCATGTCTTTTTTTTTTCCTGCTTATTTGAAAGCAAATTTTTTGTTGTTTCTCTGGACTCGTATTTTGGGGGATTCAGACAAGGGCTTGGATATATATGTGATCCTTCAGCCTTCAGGCCATGATGATTTTAACTGTAGCACGTTTATGAGACCTGTGGGTGTGATCGAGGAGCAGGTTTTCAGAATCAATTAACTGTGCTGTGGTGTGCTGGAAAGGGAGGCAGAGATGTGAGCAGAGTCTGCATGGCTGATACCATTTGGAAAGGCCTCTGCTGCAGAGGATCAGCAGCCTATCTGTGTTTGCTGCCTCCCCCTTTAGTGTCACCCCATCCATAGAGAAGTCAGGGTTTGGAACGCAGAAGCCTCTTTCTCAGATATCCCTCTGATATCCAGTACTGAATGTACCTTCTGTGTCTGAACTGAAAATTTCATCACCTTTTTCATTATTCTGATTTCACTCTCCCTCTTTCATTCCTTACATAAAGCAGAAAACACAGGCATGGAAATGCAGCCAGAAGGTCCCTCAGTGTAGATGGGGGCTGGGATGTTGTTCAAGACAATTACTCTGGGAGACTGTGTAGCTATGCAATTGCAAAGCCAGAGAAGGAGCCCTGGGGAATTACGTCAGCTTTTTTTTTTTTTTTTTTTTTCCTTCCTAAGGGGAAAAATCTTGAATAGGGTTATGAGCTGTCTATCTAATCAGCACTGCCCTAGTTCACAGCAAAGCATGCAGAATGAACCAAGAGCATAGCACACACAGCTTCTGCAACAAGCTGTTTTCAAAAACTAAATCACATAGTTTCCTGTGAAGCCCTAAAGAATGAAAAGGACAATATGAAATGCAGGCTTTTTCCTGGTAATCCTCTCTGTGTATACTCTGTTTCACCTTCAATCTCCCTTTGTCTCCTTTCTGTCATTCATGACTCAGCACCGCTTTTCATAAAACCCCTGTGCCTCTCTTGAGCACGCTGACAGCCTCACACTCCTCTTGCAGGGCTGCAGATCTGATGCCTTTGTCTGTCCACATAACCTGGCTCATCTCTTCTTGGACACTAGCCTTTGCCACTCACTTCCTGACAGAACAAAGTATCACACTGGGTCAAAGAAAAAAAAATCCACTCAAGGCCGTGAATAGTGTAGGATTACTCAGCTATTGCAGCATCGGCTTAGAGGCAGGTTTCAGCCACACCAGGAGCTGTTACCTCCCAGGTGTCTCCCAGGGCCCTCCACAAGAGCTGTTGGCTGAATGGCACTCCAACCCCTACTGAAAGTTCCCTCCCCCTTCCTTCGGCACTGTGCCACCTGCACAGGTGCAGAGAAATGCCCCAAACCCTTTCACCTTTCCTGCTGGGTAGCGGCAACACCCACTGCTAGTCCTTTTTAATGCTGCCACATCACTCGGAGCGCTGTCTTTGAGGGCAGGAATTTTGCTTTGTTTTGAGCCCCCCCCCCCCCCCCCCCCCAACCTGTGACAATCAGGAAAGATTTAAGCAGTCGCCAGACTAATGGTTCTGACATGCAGATAAAATGAAATAGCTCAGAGTGGAGCTGGCAACCAGGAAACTTCAGAAACAAATTGATCTGGCAAGGAGTTTTCATTATGCTTCAGGGAACAGGTTGGCCTGACAAAAATAGAAGTTGGCAAATAGATTACCTCTTGGAAAACGGCACACCGAGGTGGTGCAGTGAGATGTGGCGTGGTGTCTGAACTGGCTTCAGGAGCTGGGTTTAGCTGGTTGGTAAAGGAATGAGGAGGTCTTTTTGGAGCAGAGCTTTTGCCATTTGTGCATTTCATAAAGCACCGTGCCCGCTGTTATGAATATAAAGGGCCAGGTGACAAATCTCCCTTTTATTGCCTTTATTAAAGATCAGCTCTGGGTGGGGGCCCAGGGGGTTGTGCACAAGCACTGCTGCTCCCGATGGACGACACAGAGGAGAAGGGGTTCAGCTTCGCCGCACAGCAGGGCTGGGACTCGTCTGCTCACTGAGAGTCTCTGCGTAGACCCTTGTCGCCTCCCCGTCCTGGTGGGGGGGTCTTGCTGTTAAGTTCTGTGCAGTTACGGTGACGGAATGAAAAAGCCTCTCTGTCGGTGTTCTGGCGTTCCTCCCTGCTCTGCCAACTTGGGGGTGTCACTTTTAGTCCTTGGCGTTGGGTGAGCTCGCTGTTCTAGGGGGTCTTTTCCACCAGGTGCCTCTTGATTTGCATACAGCCCTGTGCGCACGGCCTTTTGGGAGCAGTAGCAGTGTCACCCCACGGGGGAGGGGGAGACGATGGTGGACGAGGTAAATAATCACCGAGTAACATTAACAACAAACAAACCTAATGTTGGCAAAACCTTTTTGGGTGGATTTTATTCTCTACACCTGCTTGCAGCTTTCTCCCGCGTCTCCTTGTCGCAGTCAGGAGGCTCTGCCAGTGCTCTTCATCCTTGACTTTCTGCAACGTGTTCTGCTCCCACTTGACACAGTCATGGTGTCTATGTGCCTCCGACCTTTCTTCTGTCCGTTTCCTGGGCTTCTGCTGCTCCTCAGCTTCATTCCTGAGTGTGGTCAGGGAGGGTGGGGAGCCCTGGAGGAGATTTTGCCCTAATTGCCCAATTGTGGTAGCTGCTGTCACAGGTGCCATATGTTTTTATACCTGCTAAGCATCCAAATGCTTAATACCAGGTGAGAAAAAGCTGTTTATAACCTGATGTAGAAGCCTCTAGTATTGTTAATGGGAATACCAGGCCTCCAGAATGGTTAGAAGATTTTTCCTATGCACTATAATATTTTGCCATCAATATAAACTATGCAAGCCATTAATTCTCTAACCAAAATCCCCTTACATGTCTAGAAATTGCAAATAATTTCTGTCTCCACCCATGAATATGTTTCTAAAAAGTAGCCTGTTCTTTCTTTCTTTCTGTAAATTCTTTTTGTCAACTTTTTTTTTTTTTTTTTTTTTTTTTTTTTTTTTTTTTTTTTTAATAATGATTCATCTTTCAGTTACTCATTGTTCTCTTGTATGGCTTCCCTACGTGTGTGGACCTTTACCTAATGAATGGTATTCTCTACGCCTTTTGTTGATCCTTGGTAAGAGTAATAACTTGTTACTGTTTTGTAGCAGTACAGACAAGGAAGGGTTTTTTTTTAAAAAAATTAGCCAGTATGTTTTTTTCCCCACAGAATAAGAGCCATCAATAGAATAATTTAGCTAAACCGTATAAATAGAGTAACTCTGGTCTTGAAAATTGGTTAGAAATCCTTGGATATACTGTAGGCAATGTGCTAAATACTTATGTCACGGCACAATGCAGACATTTTCCTGCATATCTAAAGATGGAAAATTAGGAAATAAAAAAAAAATAAATATTACCTTGCTTGTCTTTTACTCTGGTCATAGTGATGTACCTCAGTTAATGTTAATGCACTAGAATAAAAATTAAGGCACATCACAGTCAATGCATTGCTGCAGGTCCATTTTTTGTAGTTTGGGAAGGAAGCCCTATGGGCCCTTATACTTTCCTGCTAGGATAAGAATATACTTTTCCAGGAGAATAGGCATTCACAAGGATGACAGATGAGTAGTATGTTAGTTCAAAGGCTATATATAGAGCTCTTGAATTTTTTTCCTTTTTGCCTTTTCTTACTGTCTTCCTGACAATTCTGTAGTTTCCTGCTAGCAATCCATCTGTTGCACTTTAAGTTAAGGTAATGTATAAATCTTGCAGTAGTTATGAAACCATTACAAGGGAAAGGTTTAGTTTTGATTTTTTTTATGCTGTAAAACTGTTTGGAAAATGCATGGATGAAAATGCCTAACAGATAATGATGACAAGCTGTTCTAGCAGTAAACACAAGCACACTATTATACCAGGAGGACTTCACAAAATGTACTTCAGTTGTGTGCAGTGTTACTAATGAGTTGTCCAGGTCACTGACATCTGGATTCTTTTGTTTTTCAAATGGTGTGTAATCCAATCATATTTCAGGAAACTTCACATTGTTTTTTCCCAAACCACGGTTTCTAGAATTTCTCATGAATTTGGGATTGATGAATCCAATTAGCTTTGCATGACTGGGGAGAAAATATGCCACTTTTTTCTTTTGCTTAAAAAAAGCCATCTTATTCATTGTTTTAGTGAAAATCAAGCTGAATTGCTCCCAAGCGGTGCATTGACTATATTTTAAAATTTTGTTGTAGAGGCTTTTCTAGGTCTAGAGATGCTTAATGTGTAGCATGCCACAGTTGAATTCAAAATTTATTAAGCAGCTTGTGAAAACAGATTAAGTTAACTTTTAAAAATTGTTGATTTGACATCAGCTTTGATGGGTAACTAAAGAACAATTATATACTTGCAGTCTGTCAGTTTCAAGCCAGGTTAAAGTTAAATATCCTGAAAAATGCCTTAAGACCTTATAAGCATAAATTACTATGAGTTATGAGGGCTGCTGTATGGTTTAGAGTTTGAAAGACATTGATAAATCTTGTTGGAAAGACTTATATTTTATAAGATATCTCTGCCTTCCATCAGTCTTAAAGCCAAACTGAAGTATCATTGAATCAAAAAAAGAAAAAAAAAAGAAAAAAAAAAAGATTTTGTCCCTTCCAATTTTTTCTTCCTTTTCCCCTCCCCCTTATAATTTTGCTTTCCTGTTTCTGTTTTCTTCACCAAAAGTGAAAAAACTGCCTTTTATGTACAAAGGAGTATATCCTTCTTCCTCTCTACAACCAGTAAAAGATTGTCTGGGTTAGTTTCTGTAACATTAGTGGATACAATATAGATGGAGGGTGAACAGATGACAGGTGAAGGTGCAGAGTCAAGCTATTCCTGCACTGAACTCTACCAGCAGAGAACTGAATGAGCTGGGAACGCTTTCCATTTTTAAACCACCTTTCCTGAGGGAAAAATAAAAGAAAAAGGCATGTGATATTCTAACAGCTATGAATGTTTTAAAATGATGACTTTGACTGTTTTCTGTATTCCAATTGTTCATTACTCAGATCTTTTGGAGACACAAAGGAAGTGTTTTGTCGCTCTTCTGTCTCTTTTGGAGGTTTTTCAGCCTGTTCTTTGCAATATCACCATCATTTTCATATAGATGGGGAAAACATTCCAATTTCCTTTGCCTCAAAATTTTAAATGTATATTTTTCAGAAGAATGAATTTGTGTTCAGTCATAGGGGAAAAAGAGCCTGAAATGTTACACTTCCATGAAAATGTGAAGAAAGGAGTTTTTTCATTTTGATTCTCCTGAAATTTCTCAGGCAAATCTTGTTGTGTGATTACTGCTACTAACAAATGATTGAAGCAATATGAAAAGAATAAGGCAGGAGAGGAGGGGAGGAAAAGGAGGTGGTTGATTATGAATGTGAAAACTTTATTTACACACACACGAACAATCAGCAGCTTTGAGAAAAGAGTGCAGAAAATAGCACACACACATTTTTTACATTTCTGTATGCATAATGGCTCTCTGAACAAATCAACCAATTTGGTAATTTTTCTCCATGGAGGATTTGTTACGCTTCTAAAGAGGCAGCATTTTGAATGACACTGTTTTTTCTTCTTTATGCTTAGTGCTCATGAGATGAAGTTGACAGAAGGGAGATTTTTTTCTTCTTGTAGTCATCCAGCACTCAGCATGATGCAAAGCTGATTTTGAGGGAAGAAAAGTTGCGATGTTTTCTGCAAAGAATCCACAGCTCAGGAACAAGATTGGTGAAATGGGGTTCCACTGACAGATGTTAGGGTAAGTCCATAAATGGGAGACATAAGTGAGCAGAGGTAGAAGTAAAGCAATACAATTTGCTACACTTGTGCCATCAGAAGCATGTCAGCCCTCACAAACCCATTCCTGCTTCTTGATCATCATGCCCACAGATTTGAAAGTTGATCCAAATGCTGGTGGCTTGGTGGCAGTGGCCTCTGTCACATTTAGCACACGCCAGTGTCCCCTTAGGTCTTGGAGGTGCTTAAAGGTGGGCAAACAGGACACCTCCAGGGGTTGGTCCCATTTGCACTTTGTCCTGCAAGCTGGGTGGCAGCTGACAATTAGTAGAAAAGGCAGTGGTGCAGTGAATTATGGTCAAAGAATTTTGCAACACTGTCTGAATCACTGGGCTCAGCAAAGAGAGTTGAATGCTGGGCAATAATCATCCATATAGCAGCATATTAAAACCATTAATAAGTGGTGATGAAGATCAGGATTATGTCTGTGTGGGGTTTGTGTTTGCGTGTTTGTTTTTGTTTGTCTTCTGAAGAAGCTTATTTTTTTTTCCCCAGTATTGATGTTGCTTTGTCACTGGTGGTGGTGGGGTGGCTGAGGTAGGTTTATAAAGGCTTTTTGGCTTTTACAACTTTTATGAACAAGCGTAGGCATAGACACTGTTGAATATCAGTGGTTCAATATTTACAGCCTGCATATTAAATGCAAGCTCAAAAGAAAAGACTATTGAGGATAAGTCTTAAAATTCCCTATCTATATTTGTCTTTTCCTCCATTTTTGCTGGAGGAAAAACCTCCTTGGAAAGGCTTCCAAAAATCCTCTGATAAATATTTGCATGTGTGCTTATGTGGGTGCCTTTGTGTACAGGGGTGTATCCACCTGCAAGAGACATTCCTGCTTCCTCCCCTTTAGGTTGGGAGTTTGTGGAGACTGAGATTATTGTTCATTAAATTCATGAGAAAGTCTTTTAAAGACCCTTCTTTAACCTGCTGTGGACCTTTTCAAAATTAGGAGCATCAGGCCTGAGCAGGCCCATGAGACACTTTTGGAAGTTTCTTCTAGAGAAGGGTCAAAGCTGGAGGAAGCAAGGATGTGCCGGTGCGTGCATGCACATGCACCGCCAGAGCTGTACGAGCTTTCTCCCTGGGGGCAGGTTCTGCCTGTCTCTCTGCTTTCACCTGGATTGGCAGCGAGGGCTGGAACACCTATACACGTGTAGCAGGGTGCAATTGGCTGCTGTGTAGGGCACACTCCTATCAGAAGGGATACACTTGGAATTTTCTTGTGTGTCTGTGGAAGGCTGTGCTAGACAGGCACCTTTTGCTGTCACTTTCCTGTGACAGGGTCTTGCTGTAGGTCCAAGGCAGCCCATGAGTTATGCTCCCAGTTACAGGACCCTGTTTCAGCATGTTAAATGACAGGCCATGATTTTTTCATGTTGGCACCTTCCTAGGCATCTAGGTAATCTCAGGGCACTTTGGGATGTTATTTTTTGATCGTTGAGTGTGACAGTTTTTTTCTTGCCCATAGTCCTTGTGAGGAATGAGATCAAAGGCCTCTCACTGTGCTGCTCTGGCTGCATTGCATTCCTGGTTTCATCCTCTCCTGTAAGACTGTCTCTATTTAGAGCAGGTGAAGCTGTAAAAATCCATTATAGTTTCAGTGAAATTCTTCTGTATTCATGTAGCTACTTTATATATTGTCAAATAGATGGCATATTTTGCAATTGCTGCAACAGTATGCAGAGGTAGGAAGTATGTGGTTCAAATAAAATGAGTTAATATTTGCCTTTGTTTAAAAATGCAGTGTTGCTGTTGGGATGCAGTTAGAGTTGCATCCATCTCCAGAGGGAATCTAACCTTTAATTTTAAATGCTTTCTACACGATGTGTTAGGTCCTCTCTATTGATTTATCTAGAGTGGCAAAAAATAATACAATGCTGAGTTAGATCCAACAAGCAATTTTTATTTTGAAATTCATTATATTTTGAGAGGTGAAGACACATGATACTGTAGTGGTATATAGCAGAAGAAAATCTGTATTATGCAAAATGTGTTATGAAGGGTGGACACTAAGAATACCAAACACTTTCTGCTGTAATTCCTGTCATGACAAAAATCTCTCTTACTGATGATGTTGGATAAATATTTAAAGCTGAAACATTTTCCATGGAAAGATGCAGATTCAGTGGCATGAAAATAGTCTATGGACTTGCGAGACTTTGTTGAATTTCATGTTGAAGAAAATCCAACACATGCCAAAATAATCTGAATACTTTGCCTCAACTTTCAAAATGAAACTCCCAGTTTTTTATTTCAAATGTATTTCTTGCCTAGAACTCTGTTTTCAGTAAAAAAAAAACAAAACCAAAAAAACTAGTCAAAATTGAAATGATGTGTTTAACAGTGAGATGATTTTCAGTTCAGTGACAACTGCTTTTTCTGTCCTTGTTCCTTTCTCCTCCCACAGTGGGTTTGCCATCAACTAAAAATATCCATCGTATTTTTAGATCTGTGTCTGACTACTCTATTTCACAGCTTTTTCCCTTTGCACTGTGCCATTTCTACAGCTATTCCATACTTCTCAAACATTGATTTTCAAAATTTTCATGATTGCCAGTCATCTGTCTTACCTCCATCACGCTGAGGTACCTGTAACCTTACTCTATGTCAAGTGACAGAGTTGGAGAAAATTCTGTTGGAATAACTAATTTTCATTGGTTTAGGTTTTACTCTGCTTTCTCAAGGCTATTGCCTGCTGTGAACTCTGCTGTTTATTGGCAAATTTCCTCACATTTCATAAGGTCAGCAATGCTGGGATGGTGTCTCCAGAATATCAGAGGTCTCTTTCCAGTCAGTGTTTGAAACACACGAAATTTATTTCATAGTTCAAGGACTGTTTTCTTTCTCTTTCCATCCCCCAACATGGGGCATTGGTAGAGCTATTACAGAGATTGGGGGCGGTGTCTGGAGTTGGAGGTTCCTTAGCCCTGCTCCCCATTTCTACACAGCAGGTGTAACAATTGCAGCTCAGTGTTCATCAAAGCAAGCACAGTTCTTCTGCCGGTCCCCTACATGTCTGTGCCACGCAGCAGAGCCATTGTACACCAAAAGCAATTTATGATAATGAAAAAATGCTGGGAAGGGGTTCTTTGTACATGTATTAAACTCCACAAAAGGTGATTTGTCATGGCTTCATGATGTGAAAGGCCCAGAACCTGCTCACTGCAAAGCAGTGTTGGAAAGAACTCTAGGAAACTGCTTATTTTCATCTGTCTGGAATTTCATCACTAGTGGAGACTTGAAGTGGCAGTCTAGATCCCAAACCTCACACTCCAGCAAGAACAAATTTCAGTACAAATGTAGAAGAGGGGTTGTTAAAACCCTTGTGTAAGGGCTAGCCTGCAGCTGGAGGATGGACTGGCTCCAGCTGGGGGGACAGCTGTAGTTTGCTCACTCTTGTGTGCTGCAAAGCTGACATGGGGCTGTTTCCTAAATCGGAAAATTGGCTTTTTGTATTGACAAAAACCAGGTTACAACAGCTTTTTCCTTTCAAGACATGTCTCTTATGCAGAGAACTAAGAAATGGCTGTGTCATTCCTGATCTGTTCAGAGATTTCTTCAGAAAAAGGGTGATTTGAGGCTGCTGTGCTGCTCTGGCATGCTGAAGCTGACACATCAGGCCAAAGGGCCATGGCCTGTGGGAGCTCCCACTGCAGGCATGCCACATGTCCTCAGAGTCAGCTCTGGAGGACCATGCATCCTCTGGAATATGTGGCTGCCTTTAATCCTAGCAAAAATTTTAGCCCACCCATTCCAGCCTGGGCTTGGCATGCCCCTGTCTCCAGAGGGGTGTCTGATGCTGGGGCTGCCCAGGCGGCCTCAGCTGCCCTGCTTCTGGCTCAGCTGGGATAGGCCCTGGCTGCCTGGCCTGCCATCACCTGCCATGGGTAGCTGGGACAGGGGCTGATGGCCATGGGGATGGGTATGGGGTCCTGGACCCTGGGCAGGGTGGGGTGAACCCTGTGGGGCTGGTGTTGTACCAGAGACATGATGGAAAACAGGCAGGTGGGAAGATGTGGTTGTATCCTGTAGCTGATCTAGTGATAGGCTTAGGGTAGCAGAGAGACAGAGCAAATAGCACATCTCAGAAGGCTTTTAATATATAATGGCTTATTTAGTTATTTTAGTTAAATAATTTTTTTATGTGAACTGAAGTTTGGCCCTTTAACTGTAATGCATAGGTCTAGTACATGATCTGCTGTGTGGAGTATCTGACTCTGCAGGCAGAGCTGTTTATATTGCAGAATTCTCTAAGCTGTTTCTGACATATCTTTGTTAGATGCATTATGCATTTTATATCTCATTCCTAACAGTGAAATACAAACCTCACACTTAGGCATTTCCCACAAATCAAAACCCCTCTACAACTTAGGAATGTTGAACGCTGATTTACTGTTCATGTGTGAACAAATAAATTCCCCAGAAAGCTGTTGTTTGGAACGTGGAGCACACAGCTTGCCTCTGCAGCTGTGTGGTGTGGGATGAGGTCATCCCTGCCACAGAGCCAGCTCTGTCTGCAGCGCTGCTGTCGGAGAAAGCCCCAGACAGCCTGGAAGAGGAAGGGAAGGCATGCATGGAGGGTCAAAGAGTGTGGGCTTTGTTTTGATAAAACCCGTGCAATTTCAAACCTTGGGATTTGTAGCATGGTCTTCCGCAGCAGTGGCAATTCCAAAACGCTCCCTCACCTGCGTGAAGAGAGTGTGAGCAGCAGCACACCCCTCTGTTAGAAAAACAGAAAAATAGATGAAAGCAAATTGTTCAAATGCATATGTTAGGAAAATGCATATGAAGTGCAAATAGATTGTCATCTACTCTTACTCTGTTATGGGCTACCTGGTCTGATTCCAGAAACAGAATGTGACATTTTTTAGAGCAGTACTTACAGAAGATCCCCAAGACCCTGCTGCAAGACCTGAAGTCTGAGACTTTTCAAACTCTGCATCATTTGACACAAGGCAATATGTCAATGTATGAACATACAGATAGATGCTAATGTCTTAGTGTAGAGAGGTTAGCACATTTTAACATTCTGTGCAACTTCATGCAGCCTTTTTACACATTATATTCATATAATTATGATAAGCATTTTAATCTTCCCAGAAGCTTTGGGAACAAGCTTACTGAACTGTGACTTGGTGAATTTTTGAACTCTCTTAAGGCAGAATATGGTGAATTATTAATGAATGTGAAATACTTTTATGATGTTAGTGCTACTGGCAGTCTGGATGACTTGGGCATGCCAGCTAAAAAAGAGATGAGAGATCTCTCTCTGTCTCTCTCTTTTCATTTTTAAGCCAAAAACACACAATAAAATTACCTGCAAAGCTGAATAAAAATACTATTCATTGAGTCCCAAGGAAAAACAGCAAGTAGAAAAATATTAGTAATGTGCTCTATTGAAAATGAAAAAAAATCAATAAATGATAAAACCTACTGAAATAGATTTCAACATGACACAGTAAAGGAAAAATAGAAGAAGAAATGATGTTCCAAAGAATCTGCCAGTGTGTCAAGTCATGCTACAGAAAGCAACTTTGGATTGAGGTTGGCATAAACAAAGGATTTTGTGTGTTGTTAATAAAACAGCATATAAATTGTGCTGCAACTTCTTTCTGTGTTTACTGGGAGAAAAAAAAAGTTCTTTAAACAAATGAGAAGACTTATATAGGAATTCTGACCTCAGATGCATTCAATTTTACAGAACAGAGGCTGTGTTAAAGGAAGCTATGTAACATTAGAGACAAATCTGATATGTCAGGTTTAACTCCATCACCATAAAGACTGGGACCCTGTGGCACACAGAGTTCTACGGCTTTAGCATACAGAAGAGGTATTTCCAGGATATTGTGATTTCAAGGCTTTGCATTTAAACAATCATTGAAGAATCAAATATCATCAGTTGTGAATGATGTTTTGTCCAGTAATGCACTTGGCAGGAATCCATGATTTCCTGGAAATATATTTGTCTTTTTGAAAATGTTGGTTTATTTTTTTTCTGTGATGGATAGCTCATCATAACAAAGCCAGCTGGAATAGCTGATAGCTTGATGGCTGTAGCACTTACATGAAAACTTATGTTTCTTTGCTTCTCATTATTTTGGTGTATTATTCTGCCTTCTGTACTAAAAATTGTAAGCCTCCTTCTCTTCATATGATGGAATGAAAACCCTTCCTAACACTGGTACACTGGTGGGTGGGGATTCCCATTCAGAGACATCTTGTCAGGTTGGTCTGAGAGGACCTGAATGAAGTTCCACAAAGCCAAGTGAAAATCCTGTGTCTGGGATGGAGCAACCCCATGCACTACTACTGGCTGGGGACTTGAGAGCAGGTTTGCAAAAAGTGACTTGATGGTCCTGGTGGATTCAACTTCATTGGAACTGGACAAGTTCACTTTGTGAAAAAAGGTGAGCAGCCCCACTGTGGGCTGCAGGGGCTTAGCCAGAAGGTCCAGTAATTTTTTCACTCTGTTCAATGTTTTGAAACCACCCTTGGAGAGCAGTGTCCCTTTTTTGCTGTACCAGTAAAATGGACATTGATATACTGGAGTAAGTCCAGTGAAGGGTGGACAGGGGAGTGGATCAGCTGTTGTAACCGGCTCTGCTTGTACCAGGTGACTCCCAATCTGCATGAGTCTGAAGTTCTGTCTTGCAGAGTTGGAGCTTTTTGTGTCATGTGCAAATCCTTTAACAGGGTTTTCTGTGCCATGTAATTATGGCCTCATTTTCTTTAGCTGTGCTGCTATGTTTTACCAGAGTTTTAGAGGAAGTGGCAATCCTATGCTTTTGTGCACATCATCTCTGCCAAGTTGTACTGGCTGGAAGATTTATTGCAACGTGAATAATGTGCTGCCTTTCATTTCTGAGCCAAGGACCAAATATTCATGAAGATGTGAATGCACATTTTCTGTGTAGTGAAAAAAATGTAGCTTAAAGGATTAAAGGGTGTTTAGGAAGACTTATCAACATTGTCTTCAAGGCAAGCAAAAAAAAAAATTTAAAAATTTCAAAGGAAATCTGGATATTATTATTTTATCTACTGTTACATCTTAGTTACGGTATGGTTTCTTAGAAATTGTTAGAAATTTTTGAAAATGTTATATTGAACATGAAAATGCACAACCTGTTCATAGTAGTAGTTGGCTATAGTTTTGCAGGATTTTCTTTCCCAATTATGTTGCTGTATTTTGCTGCAGGATGATGAAGGGTACATCTGCATTGTTGTTCCTATATGCTCACTTGGGAACAGTTTTCCCTATCAGGTGGATGTATCCTCTGAGTGCTGATGAGGGTTTCATGTTTTGATAATATGAAAATTCAATTTCCTTTTTCATCTCGTTATTCAGCTGTCCTGCATTGCCTGACAGTATATTTCTTCTTGTTTACTCCTGTTTGTGCAGTATTGGACTTGCCCTCAGGAAGTGGCAGTATGTCAGAGATTGGTAACAACAAATAGGTAGGTTTACCAACAAAAATCAACCAGATATACATTCAGGATAGTTTAGAGCAACAAAAAACCAGTTTTATAAAGCATTATTTCTTACTTGAATAATTCTGTCATTAGAGAAAAAAATGGAACCCTATATTTCATTTAAACATCACTCAAAAATATAGGTTTTGAAAACAGGACTTTAAAATGGAGACATGGACCTGGACTTTGAAATCCAGACCTGAGAACTATTTATTCCATGATGAGCCTGAAAGAAAACCGTTTAGGAAAATAATTTTCATTTTCCTGAGACTTAAAACTTCACAGTATTGAAGCATTCCTGAAGGATACTTATATCCTAGCAGGGATAGTAGCATTTATTTTCTTTCCAAACCTTTAATTTTGAATATTTGAATTAATGATTTACAATTATTTGCTCACTGGAGTATTGCTCCAGTGAACGCTCTTTTGGTACACAAATATTCCAAATTACTCAAGAGAAAAGGAGTTTACATGAAATTATAATGAAATGACAAGAAGTATCACAATGGAATTCCTTGAAGTGTTTTGATGACAGTTTGAGGAATTTATAGACACAATCAGAGATTCATCTGGTATGGAACAACTTCCTCCTGAGCCAAGCAGTCCATGTTCCTTGCTGTGGTAGAGCTGATAACTCCATGTACTGCGGAGGGCAAGAACTGGTGCTTGCAGTGAGTTTCTTGGGATTATCCCAGCTGTGTGGAGCTGTGGACCCTACACATGCTGTCATAGCAAAAACCTTTGTGTGTAAGCAAATAACAATGTTCTGTGTCGTTATCAAAGAGGAGTCTGTCCACCCTGACCTGTTAAATTCTTAACTGTTCCAGTCCTTCATAAACATCAACCTTCATAAACCAGACTCATACTGTACAGATTTCATGGAGAATGAAGTCTCATGGCTTTCTATTTCCTCTGCAGATTCACCAAAGTATTTGGTTGATTTCCATCATGCTACTGAGTGAGTGGGAATAAATTACTGTGAGAAGAGGAAGAGAGCATAAATCTATTTTTGTTCTTAAGGAAATGAATTAATTTTATCTGATATGATTCCTCCTGACAAGCACATACTGGCTACCATTTCACATCACCTCATCAAAGAATAAAGATGTTTATAAATGGGCAGAATCATTAATAATTTGCCAGCTGGCTAGCTAGGTTGCTTAGACTTTAACTGTTGAAGCTCCATTTTTTGGTGTGTCTCTAATATGTATATTAGAAAAGGTATATTGATATTAACTGCAATAGACAGCAATTTTAGCTTATTTAAATCTTACAAGGTGTGCAAAACTCATGCCTGAGAACATGGCTGGGGTGAAATTCTGCTGCAGCATAGAAATGCTTCCTATACGAAACAAAAAGAAATGTAGCTTAAAATATTTGCCACATTTATATTCACGTGGAGGTAGTTCCAAGGTCAGGGAACTGATCAGGGAACAGTTTAAAAGTCTTAAGAGACATGATATGTTTTCTAACTCATTAGCTGGTTTTAGTCTGTATGGACAGCAGCTCTTACCTGCCAAGTAGGTAAAGACTTTGCTGGCCTGGCAGCAGTGTGTCCATGCCTATTCCATCCAGGAATTGGAGCTACAGCAGTTCACCTCACATGCTATGAAGGGATCATTACACTGCTTCTGAATTATCTAGGGCTTCACACTTGTGAATTGACAGGTTTGTACAAGATGCATTTGGCTTCCAATATGGCAAAGCTGCTGGAATGACATCAGTGATTATTTCCTAGTAATCTCTTGGAAGTGCACCCTGGAAGGGGAAATGTTTATTGCAAGTACAGTTCAAGTAAGGAACTGTTTTGGAAGATATTCAAACTTGGAGAACTGGTTTTGGAATAAGTGGGCAGAGAGACTGATTAATCTTATGACACTGGAGAGCATTAAATAACTCTATGAATTAATGGTTTCTTTGAGCTGAGACTGTTTATTGCTTTGGAAAAAACCTTTTTCAGCAGCAGGAGAGTTTTGAGTCCTAACACCTTTTTTTTCCTTTGTTAGATTGTTTAACTTAGACTGTTTCTGTCTGAACTGACTCATTTGGAAATTGAATTGTGCAGTTGCTTTGTGCCGTGGAGATGTTGTTTTGAGAAGGAATTTAACTTGTAACAAGGAAATGTGTTGGGAGACAGGGAAGCAATAAAATCTAAAGTGTTCTTTTGATGGATTAAATAATGAATTTTCTTTAAGGAACCACACAATAAAGTAATCTTGGGATAGCCAAATTCTTAACTTGTTTTTTTAAACTATGTGTTTTGATTTGATTGATTTTGGATGAATGCCCCTTTGCCAGAGGCTTTCATACTGTTTAGACTTGGCTTTCAAAACTGATTTGGGAAGCTTTTTCTCTCAGAGTATAGCAAATACATTATGTATATATTTGGGCTAATTCATCTCTATAGATTTATCATCATTTTTTAACTGTTGATTTTCAGTTTTCAGAATGGCTTTAGGGGACCTTTATGTGTATCTGCTTGTGTGCCTGTATGTGAGGTCTATATCTGCAATTCTTACAAAGCAAACATAACTTATAATAAGGGCTCATGTAAATCAGTACTGTAAGTAGCACGTTGCCCTGTGCTAAACCAGGTTAGGTCTTCTTTGGCCATAATGTCATCAGAGTTTCTCATTGTTCTGGGTTAAGCATAAAAATAATCTGTTGTTCTTGTCCATACTTTATTTAGTTTCATCTTTGAATCTATTCTCATCTCAATATATTGATACGGGGCTTGTATGCCAGTTCTTGTTTTTCTTAGTGCAGATCATTTATATATAAGAACAGAATGGAGAAATGGGCATAGCTAAAGACAGATCGGAAAAAACAGATCCCCTGTGCAGCATTTAGGTGGATTAGTGGTCCATTCAGTGTGAGATCCAGGCTTAGGCAGACACTAAAACTGAATGAATCAGGAAAAAAAAAGAAAAAGAAAATGAAAAAAAAAAAAAAAGCTTCCCTTCAGCCCTGATAAGAACAATAAAGCCTTTTGGTGTTATTCTGTTGGTTGCCATTACAGACAATTTATGAACTTATGAAATCAGGTAAAGATACCCAGGTAGTCTGTCATGCACAGTGAGAGAAAGAAGAGACAGAGAGATCAGAGCAAGAGTGGGATAGAGTTGGAGGACACTTCTGGCCAGACCCAAATTTTATTAGTATTAGAGTGTTATGAATGAGACAGAGAACCCAGGAAAGCTGAAAATTACTATTTTGACAGGGCAATTGGATGCTATTGCATAGACCTGCCTTTTAACATGTTCAGGATACTGTTCTGAACCTGTCTGTTGAATCTGGCTTCATTCTGTGATAGATCTGTTTGGTTCATGCCTTCAGGAAAGCTATTGATACTATCCATCTTATCTGGACTAAGTTATTTTAAAAAGAAGTTCATGAATAACATACATGATTGAACAGTTCACATTTTTAAAATGTGTAAACTTCTTAGATTAAATTATCAGTTTAGAAGAAAAATCAGATTTTAAACCATGTCTGGAAAATAGAGATGGCTCTATCACTGCAATGGAGTTAGAGGAAGTCCTCAAAAGCTCTTTTTAGGAGGATGAAATCAAATCACAGATAGAGAGTGGGGAATAATTGGTGGTATGACAGCCAAATCACAGAAATTGCAACAAATTCAAGAGTAGCTTAGAGAGACTGGAGAAAAAGCGTTTTCTTGGTACAAAATGGATTGTACCTAACTGTGAGTGTCCTGTGGGGAAATGTTCTCGGCATGCAAGTTCACATGCTCCTACAAGCAAGAAGCCAGAGTTTGTTTAGAAGTGGAGTAGAAAAGTTTAGAAATTGAAATGTGTGGGTGTAGCAGGAGAGGTCTACAGAGACTGTAGCTCCATATGGTTAAAAACATCCTTTCCGTGCAAAAAATTTGATTATATTAATTCTTTTTAGCTCTCCCCAAATGCCAAGACACTCTTTGCTAACCCAAGTGACTGGAACAAACAGATCCTTTCACATTGTTGCCTTTACATGACATAGTCCACTGTGATGGTGGGCACAGCTTTGTGAGCAAAATGTCCACCTCCATATAACCAGACCAATGTGATTGCCTCCAGGTTCATGTCTGGTCTGTGGAAAAGGGGAAGGGGAGGCTGAGTGGTTGTCATGAGAACAGTGAATTGAGCTTTTCCTTTGCTATTCTTTTCCTTAGGAGCCGAGGAGGATCATCAGTGAAAGTAGGGGAGAAGTACAGAATGCTGTAGAAGGGATTCATTTCCCAATGGCATCCTGTGCATATGTGTGTGTGTAAGTGAATTGCAAACAAGATGGACTTTCTTGGTTGGCTTTATGTAATTTTTAAGTCTCAGACTAAGTACCAAGTTATTGTTTAGTGGCTGGGATACTTGTCTAATAATTTTCTTTCTCCAGTGGTGCCTTCCCAGTAAGCTGGACAAATGCTATTAGACCTGTTCTGTGGATATATCTTGGGCTGCAAATACACCTGGGAAACTGGGCGAAAGATTGAGCAACTAAAAAGTCATCTCTGTCTTGACTAAAAACCCCAAAAAACTTAATTTAAAATTAGGTTCATGTCTGCAAGATTTCAGTGACAGCAATTTGGACAGAGAAAATACCGAATTTACTTGCAGGCTTATAGCCAAAATGTCAGCTTTTCTGGAATTCTCCAAAAGTATAAAACAAATGCATGTACATACTTGGAAATATGTGTAACATAGACAACTGAACCCCTCTTGGCTCCTTGTCCTAAACGGGACAATGTAGTCAGGGAAAAGCATAAAGATGGATGTTTTTCTTCATGTATGGATATTATTTACAGAGCTGTTGCTTCCTAGCGGAGTTATAAACAAAATGAATAGAGGTAAAGGGTTATTTTGTTATTTCTTGCAACTGCAGAAGCAGAAAAAATTCTGTATTTAGGAAGAGAGAGTAATTTTGACTGGAGTTCAGCTTTTGCATGCACACATCTAAACTTGCAGGTCCCATATTTTGTTCACTCTGTACTTAGGGTTTTATGATAGAGTTTTCCTCACATTTGTCCTAACACCCTCCTGCACACAGACTTTCACAGACTGTCTGACTTAGTGGTATAGCACTAGACAAGAATGGGGCTTAACACTAGCACTGATGTGTTATCTGCAAAATGTGTTCTTTTTATCTTCCACTTGAAATATTAATAAACTTCAAAAGCTACTTTCAATCTGAAATAAAAAGCTTTGGGGATATCCTTAACTATGTCGACACTACTGCTGCATCTTGATGATAATCTTATCATGCAAAGGTGAAAAAAAGGCTGATCTATAAAACATGTGCTGCACAAGCCACTGTAATTTCGAATTACAGATGTCTGGGTATTGACCCATGGATCATTTCAATTACTTGCTTCTGTAGATATGCATGATCCACCATCAGCCTACCACAGTTTGGTTCAGATAGTGGATTGGCAGACAGAAATGTTCCCTTTAAACTGTTGACAGGTTGTCTGATAAGTAAATGCTGAGGTGATGTGATGTTGACTTGCTGCAATATGATGGAAAGTAACAGCAAGAACCACATATGTGACAGGAAAAAAGACAAGGTCATTTTCTGTGATACCATCATGCCCTCAGCAGGAAGTGCTGGTGCAGCAGAGTTGAGTCATCAATACTGGAGTTCATCTATCAACTACAGGGAAAAAGGAGACAGGCATTGAAGGCGACTCATTTGCAGAATTTGTGCTTCTAAATTTCTGTGAGGCAGTGGATGAATTCAACAGAAAGAGGAACTACTGTGTGTTTAAATAATTAGCACATTTTGGGAAATAATTTGTCCTTTTTGGGAAAGTGTAAGCACAGCTCTTGTCTTTTTGCATGTGTGATGCAAATGTGATAGGATAAAAATGAAAATGGAAACAAAATAAGCAATTCTCTTTTAAAATTTTCAGTTGTTTTGTGTACCTATATGAAGAGAAGTTCAAGCACTTTCATTTGTTTTCAAATGGCCTGTGCATGACATGATTTAAAGCCCCATCAATCCAACTATTGTAGTTAAAGATCCTGGCTGGTGGTGACAAAAGTTCATATTCAAATGCTGGTAAAAATTCCAGTGTCCATTCCTACCAGAGTTAACCCCTGTTACCTGTAACAATTGTCCCTAATTAAGTAAGTTTCTGACAAAGATTCGATATACCTTGTAATAGCAGAAAACACCTAGTCAGTGACAATACAAAATATAGTACAGGCTTGGCTTCAGAGATGTGGGAAAAGCCCCACCTTGCATGGTTTCAGTGAAAAGTACAAAGCAAAGTGATATGTGGAGAACAACAGTTACATATGTATATAAAATACTCCCTGTGCTTGTATACATTAGTATACTGAAACCACTTGTGTTATCCTCCTTTCAGAAAGTTCAGCTAAGCCAGTTGCTGAACTGGGGCTGTTTCTAGGGCCACACAGGGCTGAGGCTGCATTATTGACTGAAACACTCCATTCTGCTCTCCCAGGACATATGGGCATTTCAAACCCATTCATAATAACAGAGCCCAATCCTGGGCAAATGACTCTGCATCAAATGGCCAGCACAAAGCAGCCACCCATGGCAGATCCTATTACCTTCTGGTGATAGCACTTTACTAAACTGCTCCTCCCCTGTGCAACCAAAAATGGTCCAACATCTTTTCATGCAGAATCCAACTGTAGAAAATTTGGCACATCTATATTACATTCTGAGCTCTATTAAATACCCCTTAGCCATAGTGAAATACTTGGTACAAAATACACAATTTCAGCTCAGAGAAGTATCTCTAAACAGCTCATGTACTTGTTTAGATTTCCTATTGTGTTACCCACCCTCAAAACAGAGTTTTTTAGGAAATCCTGGTGAAGCCATAGTTGTAATCATAAATGAATGGCTCTCTGTAATGCTGGCCTCCTTCTCTAGAGCTCTCAGACATTAGTGGCAGGGCTAGAGATCTATATTAGGCACTGTGACAGCAGGAAGAAATCTGGCAGTCTTACAGTGTCATTTGGTGGAAAATACATTGGAGCTGCTTCTGGAATAAATTTACATGAGAGCAAAGAGGAATTAAATAGAGACGAAAGCACAGATTTGGTTACAATGATGTGGATGAGGATGGCAATTGCACAGAATGTTTAGTTGCAAGTTTCCCTTCTGTTATTGTGCTTCTGAGTGATCAGCAGATGTCACTGGTGATGGGTGACATGAAGGCTGTCTCTGTTCTTCAGATTAAAAAGGAATTGTCACAGCATCTCTATTCATCAGTGGCTTGGGAGAGAGACAGCTAAATGCCAGAAGTTTCACTGCAAATGACCACACATCAGCTAAGACACACTTGTGTAGCTAATTGCTGGAAGACTGGATCACAGCTGGATCTGCCTGTACTAAAGTTGTTCCAAGGACATGGGAGCAGGCCACGCTAATGTGCATATATTCACACATACATGCATGTGCATACATATGTGGAGATATATGATCATATATAAATGCCCAGGCACTGGGCTGGCGGTGGAACAGAGAGACTGTGTCTGTGTCTCACAGCATGGCATCTCAGTGCTGTTTATGAACTTCTCCCTCTGCTGTGTTAGGTCCCCTGAGATTCTCAAGACTGGCACAATCATGGAGACCTCCACCTACAGAGTGGAAAAAAACCTTTTTACTTCTAGGATCAAAAAGGAGATAAAATGCTCTCTGAAAAAATAATTGTGTTGTTTCCAGATAAAAAGCCGTGTATTCCGTAACAGTTGATTAAAGCAAATCTGGAAATACCTAAGGGACACCCAAGAACCTTCATGTATTAGAGAATAAAACCTCCCACCAGTCTACTTCAAAGAAACTAAAAGCCAAGTGAATGTAAAGTCTATGTCAAATAAATGGGAAAACATAACAGTGAATGTACTTTCCAGAAATCACAGACAGCAAATAACCAGAGGCTTCATGTCAGAGGGATGTGAATAAAAAAAAAAAATCTTTGCAAACAAATGGAATCTTTTCAAACCAACCCTCTTCCAGATACATAACCACTCTGCTGGTTGTATGAAATAGAAGGAAGCCTGAATTATGGCTGGTGTCAAATTCATATTTCTGAAAAGTTCTGTACACTGCAATGTGAAAGGACTCAAAGCATTACCATCTTGTGTAACACTCTTTGCAAAGCACTAAGCATTATCTCAGTTTTAAACATTTTGCAGTACTTTAAAATTTACAGGCCAAAATGTTTTTCTTTGATCAGTCTGGAGTGATGTGTATAAGATGACAGACTTCATAGAGACAGCTCTCAGTGTGCTGGTTCAGAAACATTTACAGGGATCTCAGCTTATTACTATGTTTATTTATTGCTGGATTCTCTAACAGGTCTGTTAGCTGAGACACACCAGCATAAAGATTCTGCTCAACAGGAGTAGTGCTGTTTTACATCTGGTTTTTGAATCTGTGGCAAGTGCTGGTTACATAAAAAATTCGCAGATTTGGTGCTGATTAGGATTCAAGACATAGAAGCCTAAAGTGAAGATGACTGGTTTGTCATTCTGCAGTACAGCCATGAGCACACACTGTTCCAGAGGCTTGGGTTGCTGTGAATCAATAACCTCTGTGTCTGAAAAATAATCACCATATGGAATTTGAGTTTACTCACATTAACTCGTAAAAAACATAACTACTTTTTTTTTTAATAATGTCTGCAACCTGCTTTGTTTGGAAACAATTGCATTACTAGAGACAAGCAAGGAAGACAAGGCAAAAATCTGAAATTAACTAAACCTTAAATCAGTCCTCTGAATAGGGAAGAGTCTATCATGATAATGCTTTTACAGAGGTCCAGGGGAGTTTTATGTGCATATAAGATAACTATACTGAAATCCTTTCAAGGAGAGGATAGGATGGTGTTTGAAGCAGAAAGCTGAGAAAATGCAATGATCTAAGTCAGAGCCTTTCAAATTGCTTTGTCCAAATTTTAACATTTAGGCTAGCAGGTCCAAAGATAAATATTTCTGAACCCTCAAGGCAAAGATAAAGTGAACCCTTATCTATACACCAGAAGCTGCCACTACAAGTTTGGATGTCAGATTTTTTCTTAAGTTATTGCATACATTTTTCACAGGACTTCAACACCTTTCCTCAACATAGTAGCTTAGTGATAAAATAATAAAAAAGTTCCATAATGGCAATGTTAAAAGTAACACTTTGCTAGCACATTTTTACACTAGTATTGAGTGGAGAGGAAAAGCGCAAAACCTTAAAATCAGGAGATGCTTCTAAAAATTACACAAAAATGCCATCAAATTTATAACACATGATAGTGTATCAGGCCAGTTTAATAAAGCTTTTAACTGACAGGCAACCTGCTTTTATGGTTATGTTGGTTTTGGTGGAATTACTGTCTCATTCTCTTTGGGTTCAGCAGCAGTGGTATGTGGAAAGAAAACAAAATCTTATGTTACATTGCATCATGTTACACTGTATTTCAGGGTATTGCTTCAGGTGATGGTGAAAATCTGGACATGTCAATATGCAGAATTCAAGGATGATAAAACAACTTGGAGTGTCTTAATGTTTAAACAAACCACACGTGCACACTGTAGAGAGGTGTACAGTTACCTGACAACTCAAATAAATATCCAGGCTGTTACAAATTTGGGGAAATGTAAGTTCTCCTTAAAAAAAGAAGGTAGTGTGACAACAATGATCTTACACGTTTATGTGGGGTTTTCCAGAGATCTCCTGCACCAAGAACATAACCTTCACTTAGTTAAGACTGTCTTATCATTTGTTATGTAAAATTGTGGAATCACTCAGGTTGGAAGCAATCTCTGGAGATTATCTGGTCCCACTCCCTCTTCAGAGCACTATCAGTGTTGTCTTTTTCCTTCCAGAACTGGAGAGTTCAGTGTTACTTTTCTCAAATTAATTCCTAGAAGCCTTAAAACTTTATGTCTATTTTTTTTTTCCCCCTAACATGTAGTACTGTAGCATGTAAATGGCATTACTTCATCACAGAAAAACAGAGTGGTTTTGATTGAAAGGAACCTTAAAGACCATCTATTTCCATCCCACCTGTTGTGGACAGGGACACCTTCCCCTGGATCAGGTTACTCAGAGCTCCTCCATCCAGCCTGGTTGTGAACACTGCCAAAGGTGAGGCATCCACAACTTCTCTGAGCAACCTGTTCCAGTGCCTCATAGTGAAGAATTTCTTCCTAATATCTTATCTAAACCTACTCTTTCAGTCTGAAGCCATTTCTCCTTGCCCTGTCACTACATGCTCTTGTAAATAGTCTTTCCCCAAGTTTCTATGTGCTGTTCCTCAGCTCAACCTTATATAGATTTTTTTCTGCTCTCTAAACCTTGACCCTTTCCTGTGTTCCAAAAAGTGGAAGATATGAAAAACCTAGTAGCTTTCTCATGGTATAATTTCACTCAAAATTCATTCTTTTATGGTATCTCAGGTTCAGTGGGTTTCCTGAGATTCAGGTGGTTTAGAGTCCTTTGCCCTCTGGAAAGCCCCAAGCCAGACACAGGAACAACACGGAGTCCTCAGATGTTCAGTTTTCACAGTTTCTCATGTTGTTTATTATTTCTTATCTTTTCTTTCTGCTCTGTGCCTGGCCAAGGTCTTCACAGCACGGGCATCAGGCGAGGACTCCCCCCCATATGGGGACTCGTCATCTTTTATACAGATTATTACGTTTCTATTATTTACAATTTCTTACCAATATCTACTAGCTATACTAAACAGGT
>VZUI01010637.1:0-31740 GCA_013401135.1 Cettia cetti | reverse complement strand
CTCTACAAGCCATGGTGAGGGCTATAATACAACAAACAAAATGTTTTCTGTAATTCATGAAGTGCACGGGGGGATGCACAGGTCCCCTTGCAGCCCGTGAGAAAAGGTGTTCATGCTGGAGTGCATGGATGCTGAAAAGCTGTCATCTAGTGGGAAACTTGAGAAGAGAAAGAAGACACTTGCTTCCAGAGATAGAGGATCTTTGCTTCCAAACTAGAGCAGCTCATCCTTTAAAAACTACAGCCCATGAACTAATGACCCATGCAAACAGTTGTAGGAAGACTGCTTTGTCCATGGGAGGTACTTGCCGAACAGCAGGTCAGGTGGGATTGCTACCCACGAAAATTAGAACCACTTTAGAGAAGTTACTGTTTCCTGTGAGAAAAACACCACAACATAACAGAAGAGACTCCTCTCCCTAAGTAAACTGAAGAAAGATTTTTAGAAGTGACAAACTGGCTAAAAAACCATGTTTTATCTCCCTGCACTGTCAGTGGGAAGGAAGGAAGGGCTTGGGGGGAGGAAGGGAAGGTGTTCTAAATGTTTATTTTAGTTCTCATTATCCTCTTTTAATTCTGTTAATTTATTTTCTTTATACTTTTAAAGTTTTGAGCCTATTTTGGCCTTCAAGTGTTTTCCTCTAATCTTTATCCCACCCCATGAGCCTTTTAGGTTTTTTTTTTTTTTCTTTTTCTCTCCTCTGCTCAAAAAGCAAAGGAGAATGAGTGAATGGTTTTTAATGAGTGCCTGGCTTCTAGCCAATGTCAAACCATGACATATGGATACATAAATGATCCCACCTCTGGCCACTTATAGGGTTGTAGGAAATTATAATAGCTTATTCTTTGATTTGTTGTTATTTTCCCCTTCAAGTCAAACATAAGACATCTGACTCCTTAAAACTTAGAATGACAACCTCCTCTCAGCCCAGGAGATGCCCAAGATAGACTTTGAACCAGTTAATTTCATTCATGTTCAAAAATATGTGCAGTATCTGTCTTTAAGAATGCACACATACATCTCCATTTTATGTTCCCTACTGTATTTACAGGATAGAAGTTTAAGGGAATGTTGGCTGGAAGATGTCTGCCTGGACAAAGTTTGCAATAAGAAAAAAAAAAGTTAGTTTTTACACCCACAGGTTTCTCCAACTGATAAGAGCCAGCTCCTGTGTGACCATGTTTGCACCAGAACTCAATGTCCATGTTTGCCAGGTCTGCCCACCTCAGGGGCAGAGATGCTTGGCCAGGCATTGTCCCTCTTCACATTAGTTATGCAGTATCAGCAAAGAGTGGGGATGTGTTTTTGACAGGCATTGTTTCAGAAACAGCAGTTTGGGGGCCCTTTATCTCTTTTGTTTAATACTGTACAAATAGCAAGGGCCTTCTGAATGTAGGCAATACCCCAAGTAATACAGACATAACAGTTTAACAACAAAAAGCTGCTTTTTGCCACATACTGTATATTGGTACATTTTATGGTTTTGGTTTTTTCTTCATTGGTAACAATTGCCTCATTATCAGTATTGCAAAGAGCTAATACAGAGTTGAAACTTTGGCAGCATTTAGAGCCTCGGATGTTCAAGTTCTGTATACCCACTTGCTGAATTTTAATGCAACAAAAGTTCAATAATTAGAGCAAACGTATCAGAAAATAACCAACAAATTCTTTTAAGTTTGCAAAATCAGAATTGCACAAAGGAATATGCCAATAAACAGGCTTGATATGGATCAAAATAGTTTAATTATTTGTAGTTTTCTTCATATGAAAATAAAACAAACAACCCTCTCCCAAAGAAACTCCAAAGAGTTATTCTGAGCAGATGAACCTTCACTGGTATGACTTTTACTCTAAGTCCAACTGTAAGCAGTTGCCTTTAGAGTACTTGGATAAACCTTAGTAGATAAGACTGATGTGGAGATGTCAACTCAACATTACCGTGACGTAACTGAGACACTGACAAGCAGTTCTTGTGGGTATTATATAATCCAACCACACTGATTCACATTTTTTGTACATTTATCACACAGTTTTTTTACTTAGAGTGATGGAAGATTTTATTTAAGTAACAGGTAGTCCACACCCTCCTTAAATACATATAAATGTATGCATATATCATTGTCTTGACTGTTCATGTCTTTCCTTGAAATATCTCCCCTTTTCCTTACTATAAGCTTAAGAAACACTGACAGAGATGACAAATTCAATATAGATAAATGCAATTTATTCAGCTGTAACTGCAGTTTTTTAAAGTTGGAAAACTTAGTAGAGTCCAGCTTGATATTTAACTAGGTTAATTTTTTTTGCACATTGGATACACTTGGTTTACCAAAAAACTGGAAATGTCCCATTTGCCACTCCTTCCTCACTGTTGAGAAAAGATAATTTCCTTGTTAATCCATAAGATTAATTTTCTGTTCTGAGAGCTGCAGTACATTGTAATATGTTATTAACGGTATAAAATAGTAGTTTATTACAGCAGGGGAGTCCTTAGAGTGAAGATTCTGTAAGTGATTCATGCAAAAATAGTGACGGTGAGAATTTGAAAGATAAGCTGCAATACTTTCATTATGGGTTTGGATTAGACTACAAAATTCGTGAACTAGGAAAAATATTAGGATGATGGAAAAATTTAATCACCTCATCAAGAACGTAGAAAGAACTGTACTGGGTACATAAGAAGTTTGTCTGGCCTTACCTTCAAGAAGGGCCAAAAAAATTGGCCAGATATGATACTTGTCCCACAATTCTCCCATTTACAACTCAGGAGCTTCCCTAACCAGACATGGGGCTTTTTTTTTTCCTATTTAGTAATCTTCAGGGGAGTATATTGCAGAATGTGGCTTTGCAGAAAATATCTATATGATTTAACTGTGGAAAATAAAAGATTAAGTGTGCTTTCATAATGTATCAAAATGTCTGAATCCTCACAGCTGTGTTGGTCTATATTACGCGCTTTTCTTTCTTTTATTCCTTTTTCTATCTTTTTTTTAATAAATAAGAAATTCAATAAAAGAAACAATTGAATAATACAACTTTAATTATCATCTGAGTTTACCCATATTTACTATGTGTCTTTTCCTTAGGCTGTTGAACTGGAACTGATAATGCAACTTTAATTGTTTTTAACAGTTCTTAGATAAACGTGCAGACTTATTGCAAAACCTGAAAGATCTTTATAAACCCTTTTTTTCAGATGGCTGGGGAGAGTGTGTTGCTTCACAGAATTTCAACAATTTGTGGGAGACCTAAATTAGTAAAATATTTGCAGACTATTGCTTAAGAGGTCATTAGTTAAACTTAGCAATGTAAATATAAAAATACCACAAAAACATTTTTTTATTTTTAAATAAGCTTGAATAACAGTGTTCCAAATCCTGCTGGCTCTGTTTCCAATTGTTTTTGACAGGGGCGGTAAAAAAAAAAATAAAACAACAACAACAAAAAACAAAACAACAACAACAACAACAAAAAAACCCCCAGATTTTTCTCATAAAGTTCAAAGAATAAAATACCACCACCAAGAACATGCAATCAATTAATCATAACAAAACCACTGATTCCTGGCTGGGAATGCTAAATGTGCAGAATTTAACAGTATCACACATTGAAGACCACAATGCTGGTAGCTCCATTTCCATGAAATTGAACTGAAAAAAATGTTCATAGATAGTTTGTAGAAATAGGAAGTCAAAAAACATGTCAAAATGTTACTTTTTGTTAATTTGTATTTTTGATCTTCTGATCCTTGTGGCAAGGAAAGTTTTGAAATTAAAGGATACTTTCTAAAAGGAAAGCACACATCCCATTTACCATAACAAATACATCACTACTTCAAAATCATAAAAGACTAGCTTTTCTAACCTTTGCACTATATCTCAGTGTTTGGCAAAATTTCACATATATTTTAAGACACCCTGGGTTATGATAAAATTAATTTTATCATAGCTTATGCTATTACTGTTATGCAGGTAACATGGAAAATCCCAGAAGAGTAGCAAATCAAAAGAAGAAAGAAAAATAAGAGTCTACTTACTTACATAGGAAAATTATTTAGATGCACAATTGCAAATATTAAATGAGTGCTAAACTTGCAACTGTGCAGTCACAACTCATGTACATGACATTGCTTCTACAGATTTCTTTGATGGAAAAGAGCTAATTTAGACATGTGAAGCACAGTGCATGCAATCTAAATTACACAAGGGAAGTTGATGCATTTAAGTTACTACATTATTCAGATGCTAGTTCTTTATTTCAGCTTCTAATTATGCTTCTATATTTTGTCTTAACAGTAAAAGTCTTGAAGGCAAAGATTTGATTTTTTTTCCTAATTACAAAAAAAAAAAAAAAACAAACCTACAACCCAAGTCCTGGAGCACTATGAAGACTAAAATATTATATCCATTGTGTGTGACAAATACTGTGAATACTGTCCATAACTCTCAGTTCAGAAGTAGCCAACATCTGGTTCTTTCTAGATGCATGTTGCCATTTCAAGATGAAAGCATTCCTGCAATTTACTATTCCTTTAATTGTCTTGCATACATGATACTTATCTTATGATTTGGGATAAAGACTTCAGCATCTATCTTACAGGTTAGGGAAGACATGCAACTACACGTTTAGACATACATTATCACTTGAAATCAAAAACCCTGATCTCAGCATTATTTCCTGAGCACAGAAGCACGTTTGGAATGTCCTGCACTTGCACTTTGTGGGCTTATTTGTTTCTTGAGAACATCACATAGTGGTAGGTGTAGGCAGACTATTCAGCATGTTCTGTTGTGACTAGGAATTGCACATTGCTAACATAATAAATACATTTAGAAGCTGGAATTAGATGATTTTTAAGGTCTCTTCCAACACAAACCATTCTATGATTTTACATTAAGAACTTTATATGAAGGAAGATGAAAGTAGGTAGTTAAAATTTTACAACTAAATATCCAAGGCATTCTTCATGAAGTTCTATTTTGGCAGCATGAAGTTTTAATCTTTTACATTGATTCTGTCACTTCAACAATTAGGATATCTGATTCAGGTAAGTTGTACTGCATATTTATGAATAGGGCATGAAAATTATGCCAGTTCAAGATTCATTCAATAAATGAAGCTCATCTATTTACAGTTATCAGGGGGAAAAAATCAAGTTGTTCTGTTACATTTTTAAATCTTTTTGTGAAATTATGAAAAGTTAGCAAACAGAAAATAAAACCATTCATACTGGATTGCTGTCCTGTTACTATTCCTTTTCTGCATTTGCGTATTAGAACCTATCACTAGTGGGTTTCCACAGGGCTCCATCCTCAGCCCCGTGCTCTTCAACATCTTCATAAATTACTTGGACACAGGCCTGGAAGGGATGCTTAGCAAGTTCATAGATGATACAAATGTGGGAGGGAGGATCTGCTGACTTCTTCAAAGGCAGGGAGACCCTTCAGGGGGACCTCAGCAGATTAGAGGAATAGGCAATCACCGACCATGTGAAGTTCAACCACAGAAAATGCCAGATTCTGCTCCTGGGATGGGGGAACCATGGATGTATGCACAGAATGGGGAATGAGATGCTGGAAAGCAGTGCCATGGAAAGGGACCTGGAGGTCCTGGTCAGTGGCAAATTGAACATGAGCCTGCAGCGCCCTGGCAGTCAGGAGGGCCAACTGTGTCCTAAGATGAAAACTTAAATATTAGTTAACACAACGGCTGTTTGTCCAATGAATCCTTCTGACTTGGCTCCTGCTAAGGCTAACTTTTGAGAAGATAGTTTCTATATATAGGAGAATGGCCAGCCAACAGAACACGTTTGCTGAAAGGCTGGCAAACAGAATGAGTACAAAGAGAAAACTCTTTTTAAGCAAACTCAATGCCTATCTCTGAATGACTATGCTAAAGGTAGAGCTAGCATTCTTTGAAAATCAGCTTTCATAGTTTTTTTCAATCTTTCACACTTTTCTTTCCAAAATTCACTTTTGAGAAGGAAGAGCTGACTGCTCTAAGAGATAACTAATTCTCGACTCTCTCACTGCCCTTTCTTGAGCCCTTTACTGTTGAGGAAAATTCCTTGAGCTAAGTAAAGTGTATCAATCATCATGTAAACCAACATGACCTGTAAAAGAGCAATTTTGGAACAGTAAAAAAGAGCATGAGAGGGTAAACTCATGTGTATGGTGCTCCAGACAGGGTAATGAGAAGTGTGCTCAAATTAAGCTCAAATTAAGATTTGGCAAACGCTATTCACTGGTGTTTATTCTACACCACAACCTTGTTTTAATCATACTCTTTTACAGCAATAGCCTAGTCCTAAGTAGAGTATTATCATTTTCTCAAGAAAGGAGAACCCAAATACCAAAAAATGATTTGCACTAGGTTATAAAGCTAATTTTCCTTTTCCAAAATACCATGAAGACAAGATAAATACTCTAAGCTTCCCACAGAGTGTCCTATTATTATTACAGTATTGGTCTAAACTGCTGCAACTTTATTTTGGGAACATTGTTGTAGCTGAAATTGTTCTGACGGAGGAGGTCGACTGAAACTTCCTGTTTTGCACAAGACAGATCTTTCCTTTCAAGCACGTTTGCAAGCAGCATAGGAAATATCAAAACAGAGGCATTAACTCCAAATAGTCCAGTGCACAGAGTACCCTGTGCATGACTTTACAGCCACCAGATACACTGCAAAACACAGAGACCAAAGCTGTGCCCATCACTTGGGGCTGAGCAGGGAGTACAGCCTGCATTCATAGGTGATCAGGCTCTGAAAGCAGGCAATCATTGCACCAGAGCAGCCCCAGCCTGCCCTGGGACAAGATGTCCAGTACCCCCAGCCAAAATCTAGCATGGGGACAGAGTGCTTCAGGCAGAGCAGCATTTTGTTTTATTACTGTTCTCTTTAGCTAGACTAAACTTAGTCACAAAGCCAGCAATACTAATTTCTTGTTCTAGGTTTCACATATTTTTATTCCCCTCAGACCGTTAAGCATCGGCACAGCTTTGATCATCAAAGTACTTTCATAGACTTCAAAGGGACACTAGCAGGCTTAACCTTAAACTAAGAGTGTAGGTATCTACTGAACCATGGTTTCAGGTGGGGTTCTCTGAACTGGCGAGAACAGCCCATACTGTTCAAAAGTACAACTTGTTTGCATAGGGGTAGCCAACAGATCATACCTGCTGCATTTGTTCTTCCTCTGAAAATATCGTCATATGCTTTCCATTGAGGAGTCACCTGGTAGGCGTGGATGAACACCACAAAAACCACCACCAGGCACATTAATGGCACCAGAGCAGCGGTAAAGAGAGCAGCATAGGCATTTGGAATGAAACACCTGAAGGAAAAAAATGGAAAAAAAGGCTGTTGGTAAGCATAAGATACACCTTGAAAGGCCATAAATAGAACATAGAAACAAATATATTTGAAAATGGGTGTGCTTTACAAACCACAAATTCTTTAACTCTGTTCCCAGAGTAACCTTGATAGGTTCCTTTGTGTTCTGCTGATATTTATCTCATTATCACATCTTAAGGAGTACAGCTTTTGCTCTTTCAGTACACACACTGCGTTTAGCCTAAATAATGTTGGAAAAATTTAAACTTGCAATGAAAAAAATATATATTTTAACAAACTACATGATGCTATATCCATTTAAAGTGATCATTCTTACTCACCAATTTCTAAAAGGACATTTTGCAATTTTCTACACTTAATTCCTGAAAACACAAATTAAATTTTGAAAAATATATTTTTAACATACATGAAGGAGTCCTAAAGACAACATAACTATTCCTTCTCAAGTTGTTGGAAATTACATGTTATTTGCTCATAGAAGCCAAATACTCACTCCCTCCCCACTTTTCTTCCCCTGATTGTTTGGTGTCTTCTTGCCCTTTACATTTATTTACATTATAATTATTTTTAAAGATGTGTCAGGAACATGAACTATCCCTGAAAGAGTCAAATTATGCATATATGATGATTACTTGAAGAAAATAGAGACGATAGTTAAAGAGAGCTCTCAGGGCTATAAAAGATGAGGGTTTTCTGTACTCTCCCTGGAGACCAGCATGTGCTTTACAGCCACTGACCTACTCTAGAGATGACGCACAACTGAGCAGCCCAAGGGACGGCGCGGGAGTCAGAATGTCTAGAGATTATGTGGTCACTGCTATCCCTATCAAAAGGGTGTAACTTACCCAGCCCTTCTCTTTCTCAGGTCAGCTCATCTAAGTAAGCTTACCATTGATGCTGATATGTGTCTGAGAGAGGCCTAGGGACATGTTTCACTGACATGCCTCGTTGGATAAACCTTCTGGGTTTGCTTAGGTGTATTTTCATGCACTACCAGAAAGTCAAGATAGCATCCCATGTTGTCATGTATACTCAGTGAACCTTTCAGAGCAGCAGTCATGTATACTCAGTGAATCCCCAAAAAATTTCCAGCACTATCTAAAAACTTTTCACTGCTTTCTGCAGAATGTAGAGGCTTGGTGAGACACCAAGCTTAGATATCATTTGATAACATAACTGAACAAGTAAGCATCAGGGAAAGTAGGAACTCTGCATTTCAATTCAAAGTGTTTGCTCCTTTCCTCATAGAAGGATACTTCAGTCCTTTACTCATCTTGGTGGTCTTCACTGGACTTTGTACTGTGTGTCCATGTCCCTTTTATACTGAGAAGGCCAGAAGTGGACCCAGTACTTTAGATGTGACTTCATGAGGGCTGAGCAGAGGGCAATTGCCTCCCTTGACCTGCTCTCAACATAGTTGATATAGGACATAACATCCCATCCACTTTATTTTTCTAATTTTTACTATTTCTTGAGTATGAAAGTTATTTTTGTTACCCAAATGCATTCTTGAGTAGGCTCAATTAGCACTAAGAAATGAAATCATATTTCCACAATCTACGCTGCTTTTAATGATTAAACTGAAAGCAAGAATCTTAGAACAAGAACAGTTCTCTATAAAATCACATTTATGCTCTGAAATCTGTACTTTTTCAGCTTGATGCATTTTTGTATTTCAAAGATAATATATACTCTAAAAAACTACCAGAGTTTCTTGAAACTTTATTGTGAACACTCCTTGATATTCAGTTAATAAAAGCTGTATAAAAATGAAAACCTACAGAAATGGATCACCTTTACTAATACCCTTAGGTACTTACTTTAAAAAATACACAGGAAAGTTATGTAACGAAACGTTATGTAAAGAAATACACAAAGCTATATTAATCTTCACAGCTTACTATGGATTTTTTCTTGAAGCAATGGTGTGCAAGTCAATGACAACCACATCATCCTGTAAGATTTATTCTTATATAGTAATGTGATGATATATGTTGACAGATATATTTTATTATGGAAATCACATGGGATAAAATTATAAGGACCAGCTGCAATTATTCATTATACTTAATACTGGGGACACAGCTATTATTCCATTACCATGACATTTTTGTCACATGCAACTGCTGTGTCTTGCATATTCCTAGCACTGGATAGGAACACTAACAAATCCTCCAGAATGTCAGCTGAGTTAATGTTTCAGAACACAACTACTCTACTTTAAAAGGCCTAGAAAGACTGATGTAGAAACTTGAAAAACTACATCATTACAAACCTTATTTGTCTGAAGATGAGCATTATTTCCTGTAGTATATCCTTTCAGCAAATTATTTTTTTTCTTTTTTCCTAAGGCCCTAGATTTCTGTAAGTTTTTTGTTTTGTTTTGAATTTGAGTGATAGCAAAAAAACAACAACAAACCAACCAAAAAAATCTATTAAAATACTGCCTTCTGCAAGAAAGAAAGAAAAAGCCCCCAAAAACAACAGAAAACCAACACTGTTAGCTTCTTCAGAGGTTCTCATTTTATTACAATGATTTTGTGATTTCCTAGTAACACTTCCTTTTATCAAAATGCATATTTATTTTCCCCTCACATTTTTGAGAATTTTTGCTCCCAGCTTAGGTCTCTTCCAGCATTGAAAAGACAGCTATTTAGCTTTTGCCCCAAGATGCCACAAGTCCTGCCCTTCTTCACTATTGTTATCTGACTGTAGTGTCCAACTTTTGTTCTGGGCTGACGACTCTGTTTTGACCACTGACTTTGGTGATGTCTAATTTTTTTTCGCTGCTGTAAATTTGTCTGTTAACTTTGTGTGAGTACTTAAAGAATGCAATTGCATGTCTCAAAACACTGTCCCCATAAGAAAAGTCATCACAGCAGGAAGTGATAAGCACCTTTTTATAGAAAGCTGATAACACAAACTGATGGAACATTTAATACCCATAATCGCTTGTATTTTCAGTTTATCAATTTTTGTGATTTGTTTGCATTTTCATTGACAGAATTGTTGGGAGACCAAATATTAGTAAGATTATATATGAAAAACCCCTTAATGCATTGTTAGTTTGATTTTTGCTGAGTTCATCTTTTTACTGAAAAAACAGTGTAGGAAAAGCTTTTAATTTTATCTTATGGATGTATTCTTTTATTTCAACTAATTGAGAATTAGAAAATTAAACCAAATTTAGCATGGGAGTTGGTACAAGAATTTATGCATATTGGAATCATGCAAACATATTAATCTTCTGAGTTCTGCCCCAGAAGGCTTTTTTTATCATGACTTGGCCAGAATTTTTCCTAATCATCAGAAATATTAACAAGTAACCTAAATGATCTTAACAAAACAAAAGAAAGTATTACATGGGAAACAATTGAGTTCCCCTCCCCAAATTAGAATGATGGGCAGCGATAAACTGAAAATGGGCATGGATAAAATCCAGAAAAGCCTTTCACCAGTTGTCAAGACCCGTAATTGTTTTTGAAAATACTTGTACTCTCACCTTAATATGCCAGATCTACTGTTACATTTCCTAGGATGTGTCCTAAGAGAATATTTTAGCCTCACCTCACTTCTTTCATCTACTCTTACCAATGCGGTAACTATAGCAGACTGTGGACCACACCTGCTTCAAACTCGTGGCTGTGATTTCCTGTAGCAATAATTGCAAAGGAATGCAATGAGACCAAATTGCCCACTGAAAATAAAATAAAGAAATAATAACAATAAAAGAAAAATAAGAAAGAGAAAAACAACTAAATTCAAAAGGGAATTAATTTCATTTATGACCCCACCAACAGTAGCCACAACTTTTGATTTTTGTCAAAATTAAATTGCAACAGAGCTTTAATCTGTCCCCTGGAGAACTGAGTATAGGTTCGATTTAAAGATGCGTTTGTCTGGAAACCTTTTTATATAAGAACCTATTTTATATGAGAAATATTCTGTATTTTGTATGAAAACTTTGTGCTAAAACTTAATTTCTCATGGTGTGTAGAATTATCCAGTGTGGGTAAGAGTGTGGATCCTTTCAAAGTCAGAATATTCTGCAATTGTGTCATTAACTACAAAATTCCTCCAGTGTTGATGGAGTCAAGAAAGAACCCTATTTTGAAGCCTTTAAAGTATGTGAAGACACATATAGTGCATCACTTGGATTAGTTTAAGGATATTCTAACAAAAAGTGACTGAACCTAACTCCGTATGCTGGTCTAAGGTGCAGGATAGTGGTCCTATCCATTTGCCCAAATTGTGTCTTTCACTGTTCATGAGTGGATACGTAACAGGAACTTCTCCTGAGCAAAGCTGAGAATGGATCAGTAATATATGTGCCCCAGATGTGGTGGGGCAAAAGACAGGTTTTAGGTTTAAGATAATTTTTACACAGCAGCAGTGGGTCCCAGAAAATACTATGTTGCAGATAAATGCCTTCAGTAATGGACCAGATACAAGTCAGAGATCTTAACATGCAATTCCAACAGGTGACAAAAATGGCTTTACAAAGTCAGTTGGTGGTAGACATGTTACTATTAAAGGAAAAAGAGGTATATGGAATGTTAAATCTTACTGAAACTGAATGCACTATTATCATCCACAATGCAATGTCATCAACTGAAAAAGCTTAAACCAAAGTAAAAGAAATGGCTAATCAGGAACCACAACTTTTCCAATCTATCTAACCCTAAGACTGGCTTCAGGAAATTAGCCCAAATAACTGGCTAAAGTCCATATTCTAATCTTTGGGACTCACAAATCTTTGGGAGCTGTTGCTAGTGAGAATTGGGTTGATGATTACAAGTGGATTTGTATATTTAATAATTGGAATAGCTGTTGTACATTTTATGATTACTGGCATTACTACTTCTGTTGTTTCTGTCTTTTCTTTCCTTTGTCTTTTCTATGTATGCATCACCCCTGTGAATAACCCACAAACTGTGGAAAAGTCCCTGGAAGAAAGTATTTGAGCCATGGGGTGGTGTGAGTGCTTAAATAATGCAGTCACTTATCTCAAGACGCTGTCCCCATAAGACAAGCCACCACAATGGAATCTGAGATAAGCACAGATGGCAAAACAGGAAGACATTAACTCGAGGCCTAACAAAGGTTAAGATCTGGAATTAGTACACCAGACAAAATTCCGATGTGCAGACTGTGGGGACTTAAGACGTATCTGGACTAAAGATACACACAGTGAAAACTGTGAGAAAGGATGCACATGTCAGTGAAAGTTGTGAAAACAGCATCTATGCCCTGTGGATACCCCAGACTCAGGCTGTATAAAAGTTTTAACTCCAGGTGAGCCACAGGGAGACCCCTACCACTGAATACCAGGGTGTAAAAGAACCAGCAGGATGCTGCAGGAATCCATGTGGTGAATATGGTATCTTTTTATCTTCTGCTTCATCTCTCACTCTATTTCTTACCTCCTTTCCCCATCCCCCATACCTTCCCATTTTTTTCTATCACTCTATCTCATATATATTGTTAAATTAAGTCTGTACTATTGACTTCAGCATATGACCTCACTTACACCTTAATTTGGGCAGAAGCATCTCTTATAATCAGATCGTAATACTTTTATAGTAAGATATTCCCATTGGTTGTTTCTCTTGCACTACTCCTATCTAAACTCATTCAATTTCATCATCTTCAAGACTTCCACTTGTATCCTCCCAGTGTCCTATTTCATGCATGGTGTCACTTTAAACAGTACTTTTTTTCCGTCTCAAATTTTTCTAACATAACAGAACGGAACATAAAGAACATTTTCAGAAGCTTTGTGTATGTCTGAATCTGTGAAAGGTCTGTTCTATGACAGAGGCTAAAAATATATTTAGAAATGTCTTTAGTATTTCTAAAGACATTTCCAACATATAATTCCATATTAGTATGTAATGATTTGTTAATCATTTTACAACTGGAAAAAACATAATATTGAAACTAACCAGCTATTTTTCCTTCAATACAAATTGATAAGATATTTAATTTTTTTTGCAGGCCTAGAATTATGAGAAATAGCTTTAATATACAGTTTAATATAGTTTTCTCACTGATGACTACCACAGGTGTTCATTTAATTTAAATTGATACTTTCAAATACAACAAACACAGAAAGATTAGGGAAAATTAAGAAGTATGGAAAATCCATACCTCTTGGAAAATATGTAACTTCAGAAAATCAAATACATTCAAATCTAGACATTGATTAAAATGACCTCACTTATTGGCCAGCTAGAATCAGTACTTTAACTTGATTTTCTTTTTTTCCCTCTCAAATCTATTAAAGCAGACCCTTCTCAAAGGGGTGAAGCATGTTAACTGAGACTTCAGATGTTTTTGTAAAGTCTTCTGTGATCCCTTAAAACATCACACTTCCTAAAATCTGGAGAGGTATTTCAGCTACATGTAATATGGAAGGGCCTTCTTTTCTTTTTTTTTCCTAATACTTTTAAAGGAAACACAAGAAGCACCTGACAAGATGTATATTAGAATTACTATTAGCACAGTTACATAATTAATATTAAAAATGGAAAACAAAAATAACTTGCTAAGGAAATAACAATTGTTAAAAAATTGAAGGACTGACATTTTTGTTGCCTTCTGAGCAACAAAGATTTAAAATGCAAAATTTTAAAATTGCTCAATGTAGTAAAATAGTTTCATTCCATTGCTGCATAGTCTTGAATTCCAAAGACAATCTCTTTCAACTTTATCTTAAAACTATAAAATGCTAAATTTGACAAAAAATTGCAAGTGATCTTATCTATCAAACATCTAGTGTTCTGAGACACCGAGCTTTACAGCAAAATGAGAATAACATGCATTTACTTTAAAAAGGCACTCAGGAAAACAATAGGTTTAACAACTGTTTGAGACCAAGTCAGTGGTGGACAAACCCTCTAAGGAGATAAACATATTGGCTCTTGCAGTGTCAAAGCCTGCTCAACCTGATGAATCAACATAATCAGATTATGGATTTCCATGCTTTCTTTTATGTGGTAACAGTTACCCTTTTCCATAAATACATTAAACAACAATTTGACAATAGATTCACAGAATCCTAGAATGGTTTGCAATGGAAGGGATCTTAAAGTTTATCTTGTTCCAACTTCACTGCCATGGGCAGGGACACCTTCCATTAGATCTGGTTGCTTCAAGTTGCATCCAACCTGGTCTTGAACATTTCCAGGGATGAAGCATCCACAGCTTTTCTGGGCAATCTGTTCCAGCCCCTTAACATCTTTACAGGAAATATTTTTTCCTAATAACTATTCTAATTTTCTCTTTTATTTTTCCACTCCCTGGACAGGGAAAGAAACTTGTGGACATTTTTGCTGTATGTGGGCTTTGGGGGTTTTTTCTTTTTTTCTTTTTTTCTTTTTTTTTTATTTTCTGTTTTTTTGTTTTTTTGTGTTTTTTTGAGGGTTTTTTTTTTTTTGTTTTTTCTTTTTTTAAGAGAAGCTTATGCTTCTATGAAGCGATGCAGAGAAAACCATATGGAAAGTTTAACATTTCTAAGCTAAGCTTATCATGGGTAACATTTGAGATAGTAGTCATTAGTTCTTGAGGAAATTCAAGCCACATTAGAGCAATTTCTGTTTCTACAGTAGGCAGGATTCTAGAGATTTCTACATTATAAAAAAAATTTCCCACAGCTGGCAAATCCACACAGGCTTTGACTTGTAGTCTTCAGCCAACTTCACACAGTCTTCTATACACATTAGTAACAATTCATGCAACACACTGGAAACAGACTTCACACTTTTTCAAATGGAGTGAGACTGAATTAAAGAGTGTGGCCCAATTTGATATGTTTTATGGCTACCTTGGAGGATGGAGGGTGATCTAGCATTTATTTGGAGGTTTTTATGAGTTTTACTACACAGACAGGAACTACATGTGTAACAATGCCCCCATGTTACCTTTCACTGCAGCAAGCATTGGCCTGTGGCATTCCAACTGTGGAATAGTTTAAAACAAGTAAGAATTTGAAAAATTTTTTGTGGTGCCACCAGAAATGGCATACTGTCCTTGTGAGCCTCTTACTAAAGGAAATTGTACTGTGGCTGAGAACTAGAAAGCTTTGCTCTCTATAAAAAACTTCTCTCCATATTATACTCTACATCACTGGTGCCTAATCTGTCTCTGTGTCTGATCCAGAACAAAAATCCTCTCCAGTAAACCTGTTATAGTGCACAACCCTTACTGAGAGAGACTATTACCCAATGTTGAACTCTTTTATATATATATACATATATATACATATATACATACATATACATATATATATATATACACATATACATATACATACATACATACATACATACATATATATATATATATATATATATATATGTGTATGTGTGTGTGTATATATATTTCCTGTATGGTATTCTTTCAAATGAACAGCCCTAGATATTTCAGTCTTTCTGGAAATACTTTATAATTAAGACTTTTGCCAGTATCCTTGATCACACCACTTAAATTATGCATTTATTAAGTTATGGCTTACAGTATGTTTGATAGCATTTCTCCATGGCTAGAGCAGAAGGATTTTATGTGTTCTTAAGATTAAATTGCTTAACATATAGGTCCAAATTATGTCTGACTTTATTTCCATAGCACAAAATTGTTGACTCATTCTCAGCTCATCCACAATACACATGAACTTTTCTGTGGAGAACTGGTAAAGAGCCAATTACTCCTCATCCTCTTTTTGCAAAGCTAATTATTCTTGGGAAGATACAATTTCTTCTACATGTTCTCACTAAATACTGTACTATTTCTTCAGAAGAGATCTCTGATGTCAATAATATTATGAATTTTAACCATCTTTTTCTAGGCACTTTTTTCCCCCCAGCTTTGTGCTTTGGTAAATTTGAATGGAAACTCCTTCATTGCATGCTTGTATTATATGAGATAATAAAAATAATATATTCCAGTATGTACTGGAGTATACATGGCAGTAACCAAGTAGTGACCTGTAACCAAGTAACCTGTAGTAACCAAGGCAGATGTTGAAAAATATTTGAAGGGCACTTTAAAGTAATTATTCCTTAAAACATTTCATCTAAGAATTCTGAAAACCTGAGAACTGTTAACAGTCTTTTTCAATATCTTGGAATACAGTGCAGAATTTGAGATTACTAGATATATACTAATATTTCACTGAAGTCAGAAACCAAAAAAATGGGAGACATGCTAAAACATTCAGCTTACGATCAAGATTTTTTGCCAATAGACTACATCAGGCAAACTTGATTTCATTATTTCATTAGTTTACAGGTTTGGTTTATAAATGGACTTGAGACCTCTTACACTATTTAAATTACAAAGCAGGAGGCAGTACAAGGAAAGTAATGTACACACACTGCACACCTAGAGCACTCACTAGCTAGTTTTATTTCTGCAGAATAGAATCTGGAAATTACCACGGACCTCATTAAGAATTACAAAGATTTGTAATTTTACGCTGTTCTAAAGAAGTAAAGGACATACTCAGATCTAGAAAGAATTGTCTATTCTGCAACACACATGAGGTAAACAATCTGCTCTAATCAGTCGTACAAATACCTCTCAGTGACATGCTGAGCCCGTGGTTTAATCCTAGACAGCAGGTAAGGGCCAGTTGCCCACTTCCCCACCTGCCCTCTCAGTGGAGAGAATTGGAAAGGAAATGTAAACTTTGTGGGTTAAGAACTATTTAATAATGGAAATAAAATAGTATAGTAGTATTGAATATGATGACAATGATGATGATGACAATAAAGAAAAATGTAGCAATATTAACTATAATAAGAATAAGCAGAATGAGAGATAGTAACTGAACCTAGAAGAAACAAGACACGCTATAGAACTGCACATCACCACTGACCAATGCCCAGCCCATTTCTGAACAACTATCTGTCCCCTTCCATGTGACTCTCCCTGTTCATATACTGGATATGATCTATTGAGTGGAATATCCCTTTGGCCAGTTTGTGTTACCTGTCCTGGCCATGCTCTCTCACAGCTTTTTGTGCAGCTCCTCACAGGCATTGAATGAAATAATGAAAAGTCCTGGACTCAGGGTGAGGACAATTCAGCAACAGCCAAATCATCAGGGTGTTAACAACATTATTTTCTTCCTGAATACAAAACACACACTGCTGTGTACCAGCTACTATGAAGAAAATTACATCTGTACCAGTCAAAACCAGGACAATCTGGTTTAAGCATATTTCAAAACCACAAATTGAATGAAAAAAATTCACACTAGAACTATGAAGGCCACCAGAGGTCTTATACATTTGTTCTGCTCTGAACACACGGGAAAAAATATTTCTGATATGTTTTGGTTTGTTTGGTTTGTGGGGTTTTTCCAAATGGGAAGGGACAATTACTGGAAAACTACAAATAGGCAAGGAACTGGCAATCTACAAGTAGGCAAAAAGCAAAATTAGAATACTCCATGTTGTAATATATTTTGCTTGATGCAAAACACAAGCTGAGGAGTATACTATATCAGTACTGGCAGATGGGTATCAGAGTAGTCACAGCAGGGATTGTATTTAGTGGGCTGAAAATTATCAGGATTGGGCAGAGTAACCAAACAAAAATTAGAAATGTACTTTCAAGCCCAGGAAATAATGCTTGGCGAAAAAACCCACAAAAAATACTTAAAGCACATGCCTTAAAATGAAAGATGTTAGACAGCTCTTGTTTCTTTACTTGAAGGATTTTTCTAAAGAAATCTCTGAGGATCAGTTCTAAGCTTTCTTTTTTGGTGAACACTTGTTAAACATTTCCTAGGCAAAGAGAGTTAAGCCTAGAATGAAAATCAGCTGATCTTTCTTCTTTTCCACTGTAGATGTTTTCTCAATTTTGCTCCTTTTCTTTTCTCTTTTCCTTCTCTCCTTCCTCTCTCCTTTTACTTTTCCCTTTCCTTCTCTTCATTACCAATAACTGCAAGCTATGCACAGGAATAGGATGGACAAGCTATGCACCTGCATATATACAGAGAACTTGTCTAGTGTGATTTTTTTTAATATCCTTTTTGCTATTTATAGCCATTATCAACTATATGATTGCACAATCCAAACTACATAATAGAAGAGTAATCCTTCTAGTGTCCAAGGATGAAAACCACATGTACAGCTCCAGTCTAACAATGCAGTATTTACTTTAACCAGTACCCAAAACAGCATTTACCAAAAATTGCATTTTCACTGCTAATATGTCTTGCATCTTGCTACTGGATAGACAATCTCTCTCTAAAGACTGGCATAAGACACAAACACAAGAATTCTAAAACAACCCATCAACAAAGATTTCCTTTTTGTAGTTTCTTTTGAAAAGGGCAAATTGTATTCCAATACAGTACCCACAGAGGCATCCAAAGCATTACATTTTTCCCCCTAAGCCTTCAGAAAACAACTTTTTTTTATTTAAGATGTGCTCTGAGTAATAATATCATGCAAATGGTAGCATTGAGCAATCATTCTGTTATTTATACTTTTTTATATATTAAGCATAGTCTAAAGAGGTTAAAATTTCCAATCTGCATCACAGAAAGAAAACTTAGTGACATAAATTTTACAAGGCTTTTGAGAATCTTAGTGTAAGGTCAGAAAGTACAACAAGGGATTACAGCTACCAGGACGGTACTAAGACAGTCAGGTCTCTGTTTCTACAGAAGGACTTGAATAAAAGTATAGCTTTAAATAACATTTTGCAACCAAAAGTTGATCCAACGTTCACACAATATGTCTGCTCAGGGAAGTGAAAAGGAAAAAGAATCTGACTTGGTGGGGGACACCCACTAGAATAGACCTAAGGATATATGATCAAGCATGGATCATCTTTCCATCCAAAATTCCTAAGTCTGTTTTGCATCACTCCAATGTGGTACTTTTAAAACAATGCCAACACAGAGGCTGTATGAGGTCATTATCCATTGATCCTATGTAAGATTTGACTCCTCTATCCTCTACAGCCTGTCAACATCACTCTAACCCTACTTCAGGCCTTAGAGCTTTCTGGTGGATTTCTTTTGGCAGGATGCCAGGTGCTTGCCAAGCTGCCCTATCGCTCCCCTCCTCAGCATGACAGAGAGGAAGGGAGGGACAGCAAGTATGATGAAAAAAAACCTCATGGTTTTTATTAAAGCAAAGGACAAGATTGTATATGGAAGAATTAAAGGAAAAGACTTGTTGTCTACTTCCCATTAGCAGGTGATGTCCAGTCACTTCCCAGGAAGCAGGACTTGAGCATGTGTAGCATTTGCTTTGCAAGACAAACATCAAATGTGCCCCCTTCCTCCTCCTTTCTCATAGGTTTTATATCTGAGCAGACAGAATATATTATGGATTATCGCTTGGGTCAGCTGGGGTCACCTGTCCTGGCCATGTCCCCTCCTAAGATCTTGCTCACCCACAGCCAGAAAACTCCAGCTACTATAGAAAAAAAGTCCTAATAATATAATGTACTGCAGTAACATAATGACATACATTAAAAGGAAGGCTATGGATATCTTGATCAAAATACAACTAAAAAGCCATGGCAACTGTACTGAAGCTGAGCATTAATGGTCAGATGCATTCTACCTTTTTCATAACATTATGCATAACAATCTAAATTATTATATTATGAACAACCTTGGCAAGTTTTAGAAGAAAAAGGGACATCTTGAGTAAATTGAACACCATAAGGCAAGCACAGTGGTATTGTGACTCAGGAGGACACAATATGCTGTCTTTCATGACTCAGTGTTTCGGTATGAGTACACTGAGCTAGAACCTCCAACTGATTTTTCTACAGGACTGAGCAGGGAAGAATGATTTTGCATTGGTCAGCAAAAACTACAGCTGCACCACAATACCCTAAATTTTACTTGAGAGGCTAGGGAAGTTGTTCAAGCAATGGAAGCTGAATGAAATGAGTCTGGACTTATATTTTGATTACTTTCCAATATGCAACCTCTTCTAGCAAGAGGTTCCTCTCAGGAAATAGATTTTGTTTTTGTATACTCAGCAACAAGACAGTGGCTAATAATAACAGGAGGGAGCTACCTGATTTATATTTGCATGAGGTAACTCCAAAAAAATAGTCCAATAGGGAGGTAAAGAAGCACTGGTTTAAGACTGAATCAAACAGTGATATGGGAGCTTTCAAAGAGGCATGACACAGCTGATATCTCTGGCATTGCCTTGACAGGATATGGTTGCCACAAGATTTCTTACGTTCTTTTTTGAAATTCCCTTACACTTCCTTTTTTTTAAATAATTTGCAAACAAACAGCATGCTTAACCTATGTTTGTCAAATTACGTGGACTGCATCAAATTTTAAGCTGAAGTCTGAATTTCCTAATTTGAGTTGCAGTACAGTATTGTAAACTAGTTCAAATTCCAGATTAATTAGAAAAAAAAATCTTAGAAATGTATTTGCTATACACCGGAAATTTCTAATGAGATAATTTAAGATTTTTAAATTATATTTACATATGTATGTGCTCTTCTGAGAAATAATTTCCTGATCTCTCCCCATAAAATTGTAGGCAGCTATGACAACTGAATCCAAAACACAAGGAATTGGGATTCTAAAATCTTACTGCACCGGAATTAGAGGTGCATTGAATGATGATTACAGAAGTTTTAAAAAAAAACCCTTGGTACTGTTGTGGAGCCACATTTTATGAAGAAAAAATGTTTTCTAATATTAGTGGGTCCCAGTCCCCAGGAATGATCTACTGTGTGTAAAGCAACTCTGAAATTTAAGGTGATAGACAGAACAGCTGCAAATATTACACTTCTCTCTGCATTATATGTATCTGAAGCTATTTAAATGTCAGTTCCTGTTGCTTCTAGTCCTGAAAAAAAGGTGGTTTTTTTTGTAATTTATACAGTGAATTTGCTAAAAATAAGTATATTTTCTACCAGCCAGACAAGACATTTAGGAAAGCTAAGAAAATGTCAACTAAAAGAAATTAGAAATTGAACAAAATGTATCTGCATTTTAAAAGATTTCTCAGAGTTGTGTTTTGTTTTTTTTTTCCAAGCTAGACAGTGAAGTGTTCACTGAACTTCTACCATAAGCTCATGTTGGTGCTGTTACTGATAAGCAAAGAACACTAATACAAATAAGTGTTCTTGCAGATAAGTGAACTACAGGCACCCCTTCCTGTTATTAGCAAAGGTTTTTTTAAAACCTTGTCTCAATTCTCACCATTAAACAATGAACCATCAGCCACAGAACCTCTGTCTCTGGATGTTATCAGAGGTTTCTGCTATGCGTAGAGTTATGTATGTTTAGGGTTTTCATAGTACCTTGTTTTCCCCTGCTTTGCAGACACCTCTCTCAGTACAGAGTGTTCAGGACACAGTGCAGGGTGGAAACTTGCGGTGTTTCTGCTCTGGAGGAAGTACCAGTTTGCTTTCTCATAACCAGCCTCAAATACCGAAATTTGTGAGCTTGCAGAGTGCAGAGGCTGCACCCCACCTGTTGCAATTGAAGTGCTCCTGGCCCAACCAGCTCTTTGTTAAGGGGGATTTCCGAGGCTGTGCTTTGTTAGCCACATTGCTGCGCTGCAGGAACAGACTTGGAGCTAAGCTGCTTCTTGCAGCTGTGTGTGCAGAGATGTGAAACACCCTCTGTGCAAACACAGCCTCTGCCCCAGAACACCTGTTTGGCTGGAGCTACAAGTGCACTTTTGTGTACTTCCACCAAAAATCTTACTCTTTGTATGACATGCAAGTTCTTTACAAACACATAGCCATGATGTTCTACCAGCCTTTTCCCATGTTATCCATCTTCCTCCATGGTGAGAACCATACAAATTTTGGTGTGAAAATATTGAAAATTTCTTGCTCAGCTTGCCCCATTTACCTAAGAGAGAGAGTGTGTAAGAACTCAATTCAGAGGGAAAAAAAATCAACTTATAATTTCAACAAAACAATTGTTTAGGAAAGACTGTATATACCTAAGGAGTTATTTTGAAATTGAAAATGAAAAGGTAAGTGGTTTCCCTGTAGCTGCATCTAAAGAATTTCAACATGATGTTACTCTTGCTTTTGTTTAATCACTTTTCCTCCAAAGGAAATGGGGATTTTCTCTGGAACACTGAACACCATCTGCTCATGGGTCAAGCTAAGCAAATCTCAGGGGACTCATAATGGCTGCCTCAAAGAATCCTGTGCAGCTGTGAAACAAGTCACACCCCTGTACAAGTACATTTTGAAATGCCTGTAATCAAATACTACTGCCCCAAGCTGAACAGAGTTAGACTGATTGCTTTCATTCAGTGCTGCACTTGGCCTCAGTCACCTAACCAGGATGATGGGAAAATGAACAACCCAAGAAATCTCTTACTGCCCTTACAATTGTTGGAGAGGTTGTTTGGTATGAAGAAAAATGAAAGCTGCGTTTGTGTTTGATGAATTTAAATTAGTTTATGTCTCATGCAAATTAACTCAGAGATAGGTCCATATGTTTTATTTCACATATAATTCCACATTATAATTATTTTCCTTATATTTTGCATGTAAGTTTCAAACAAAATATTTAATAATGGTTGTCCCAGATTTTATAGAGTGAAAATGTGGCCTCAACCCTTTGGCATTATTTAGTTTCCCTTTCATTTCTTTTGTCTATGCAGCAAAAGAAAGAGAGAGAAGAATGAGGGAAAGAAGAGAAGGAAGGAAAAAAAATAATGAAAATACAGTTTGACTGTTTCACTTTAGAAATGTAAGCTCAGAAACAGCAGTATTAGAATTACCAGAAATTAAGTCAAGGCTTGCCCATTCTTTTTTACATTTGGACAGATTGTCCCAATGATTTTTTTGAAAGCCAAATCTACATCCATGGGAATTACTCCTAGAAGTTTGATCCTATAATTTTTCCTAACATATCAAAATTTATTATAAGTATCACTATACTCATTAATGGAGGTACCCACAGAGCAAATACCAATGATAGAAAACATTGGGAAAAATCCAATCCTCCACGAACAAAGGATGAAGAAACGCCAAGATGTTGTTTTGGAACAGCAAGGAACAGAATCTTCAGAAGAATCATTCTGAGTCAGTGTGTGCAACAACAGCCTTGTCAATAAACCAGACCTATTACATAATAAAGCAAAAAACCAATTTCCTTGTTGCTCTCTCCTGCTGCTGTTATTGCAGAGCTAAACAGTTGGAGAAAGGGGAAAATGAAAATGTCTAAACAATGCTTTTCTATAATAACCCAAAAGGTCATCTGCTGTTGTTTTAGAACTCAGCTTATTGCATTTCACTCTTCTCATTATATGATCCTCTGGAAATTAATCTGAACAATTTTATACCTAGTTTTTTAACCTTCATCTTTGTCTTTGTTTTCATCTTTTTCTTTTTTTCTTCCTACTGTGAAAGTTAATACTAAGGAAATACAGTAACCAAAGAAGAAGCAGCAAGGGCTCACCATAAGCACTGTATTGATACAGTTGAGACTTCTAAGGCACCGGAAGCTCTGGAGTTCCCAGGCAGCTCATTCCAGAAGTCCCAGAAGACTTGCAGCCTTCAGCATTTGACCAGGAGACTAAGCTGACAGAAACCTGCTTGAAATCTCTTAGAGAAAAGTTCTTGCTAACACTGCAATTTTAAGACCACATAAGGAGTTATGTGTCAGATCTTGCTCCTGTTTAAATCTAATGCTTCCTCCTCATGTGTATAAGTCATTATCAATGGCTTTGAAACTACAATCTATTGTTGTGGCTATTTATTTATTTATTTACTATTTAATACTTGTTACAGTTTTCCAATGCAAGAAAATGTTTCCTTAGTACTATCTTTTAAGGCAGATACTTTTCTTACTTTTCCTATGCATTCTCTAAACCAAGGATTTAATACAAATCTAGCTGAAAAAGAAGACACTACCATGCGCAAACTGTCAAATATAGATGAAGCTCTTGTTCACAGTCCTGCCCTTTGGTAGAAGAATAACATCTGCAAAATATGTTTTTTAAGTTGTGCTGTTTTTCTCTAACTCATACTGACAATTCAATGTAATACTAAAAACACAAAACGGTCTGCTAAAGCTGCATTCCTTCTACTCATATATATCTTAATACAGGTCAGTGCGATATACCTTTATCTTCTGGGGCTTTTACATTGGGCAGACAATAGGTTGCCTTTCCAAGTACAACTCATTGCACTAAATACACTAAAATTTACTTAATGGAACTAAAATATGAGCACAAAACTGACTGGTTACAGAACAGCCCGGTGGTGAAATTAAAAAGACAAAAAACCAAAAAAACTAAAAAGCCCCACCCAACCAAACAAAAATCCTACTTTTTTTTCCACCTCTTTTTTAAAATTATCAATTACAAGAAGGTGTATATATATGGACTCAGTTTGTCAGTATTAATGGGGTAGTCAGAACTAGTGGCTCACTTTTCCTTATCTTAGCATTTTCCAATTTATTCTTTTTTTTTCTGGCCTAATTTGTGACAGCCACAGCTGGTCTGAAGCTGCACAGATAAAACTGGCCATAAGAGACCCCAGCTCGACCAGACTAGTTTGTTAGAGAACAGAAGTAAACAGTCCCTGGGTATGATAATGACAGGTTGGATTTGGACATACACAGGGGCTCAGCCTGAATTCAATCCTGAATTGCAGACGTCTGAGCTGGGTAGTGTTAGGACCTCCACCAATCAGATGTTCAAGTGTGGGAGTTTGGAAGCCCTATAAAAGGGGGTGTCCATCAATAAACGTTGGCTGTTGTCCCTGAGCTTCGGTGTGTTCAGTCGTGTGCCTGTCTCCAAAACTGCAACAATATCAGATGAAGGTTTTCTAATTTGGTGGAAAACAGATAAACAGAAAAAAAAGCGTTTAGTAGTAGTAGGCTGTATTTTACTGATTAAAGATGGCAAAGAAGGAGGGATGAAATTGCTAGTTGCTTGTATAACCTGAAAAAAAATATGAAGCTTTAAAAGCTGTCAGTGACAGCCTTCATCCTGCAGATGTTCTTTGATATTCCTGTCATAATACTACACAGGCTCCAGAAAAGTTCCTGGAGTTTTTTTGGGGGACAAAAATCCCCTCATCTCAACCTGTTTGAAGGATCAGTCCTCACAGGCATTAGTGGATGCAACTTTCACCCATAACCTATCTTTTTAACACTTATCACAACAGCGTGATACCATGATTTGCCAGAAATTAACCATCCCATAATGATGAGAAATTATACAATAAGAAAATTTTTTCTCTACTCATGTTTCAAAATTCCATCAGTCAAAGCAGCCAGAATTTATCTTCCTTGATTGTAGTTCTTTAAAAACACAGTACAGTGATATGCTTGATTCTGATGTGCTAACATTTGTTTAACATTAACACAAAATATTTGCCAAGATTTGAAAGACATTCAACCCCCCTGCCACTGTCCCCCAACAACTTCCCCCTACTGAAAATTTATATTGGTATTGAGGGATAAATGAAAGATAATTAAAGCCATCCCATTTAGAAGTGAGGTATTTTTAAATAAACCTTAGCAGTTGCTAGCACATCAGGCAGCTTCTTTGGAAACACAAGAAAAGTTTAGAAAATAAAACGCAAGTACAGGGTACAAAAAAAGGTCAAACTGCACTTTATTAACTTATTCTGCAGGTTTTTCCCTATATATGTATATGTATATGTATGTGAATTATGTATATGTGTGTATGCATATATTCTTATATATTTTTAAGAATGCCTGTAGTGTGCTGCTGTGTCAACATAACAGAAGTAGCTCTGGCTCATCAGAAACATTTAGCCTACACTAGCACAGAGCTCAGGATGGTTTAATTTACTATGCAGAAAAAAGACTAAGCAACAAATGGTGAGTCAGCAGTGAAAACTGCAGGGTTTTTGCCCCCCAACTTTGACTGAGTGGTTCATGAAGCACTTGGCCTCACACACAGATAGTCAAGCATCATTCTGTGCCAAGGTCTAGCAACAGCAGTTTGCAATAGCTTTGAAATCCTAGATGATGTGCCAGTGAACTGAGGAGAAAAGAGGTGGAAAAACTGGGATAATAGGAAAAAGAAGCTAGAGAGAGAGGGACATGCAGGGAGACACTTCCATATCCATGCAGAATATAAAACCAGGCACTGGAGGATGAGAATTCCTCATAGATTTATCATGCAAATCTCTTCCTCTTAGTATGTCTTTGAGTTGAATTAAAATCCCCGATTGCTTTTTGTGGCAATTCTTAACTATTTTCTTACCTATTCCTGCCTGTAAAAGTCGGGTGATTCAAACATTGTTCACAGCTAAATCCAGCGCTTTTGAAGTAATATGGATAAGAAGACATGAGACAATCCAAATGCTTGGACAGAAATTAGCTCACTCAAGCTAAAATATTCTTGTTACTGGTCTTTGTTTTAAAGAAAGCAGATCTCCATTTTAGGGAACATCTAGAAAGCCACAGATCTGTTCCTGGGATGTGTGCCAACACTGAGATAGTCATGCAACTGGGTGAGACCCAAAGCAGCACCCAGTATATTTTTCTGACTGGGTTAAGGGTCAGTGCACCAGACTGACAGACATTCGGTTAGAAAGAAACCATGCCACAAATTGCCCGTGAGTCATTGCAAAAGGCCTGGTACCAAAACACAGTTTCTTATCCCAATAATGCTAACAATGGCTCTGCCCTGGTTTCAGTTAATTTCTTCTCAGTAGATAGTACAAGTGCTGTGTTCTGGATTGGAATGAGAATGGTGTTGATAGACACTAATGTTTGGTGGTTTTGCTAGTCAAAATTCCCCTAAGTCAAGGACTTTTTCTTGTCTCATGCTCTGTCAGCGAGAAGGTAGGCGGCAAAATAAACTGGAAGGAAACATGGCTGGCACAGGTGACCTGAACTGACCAAAGGTGTATTTCCACACCACAGAACTTCATGGCCAGCATACATAAAATAGTAAGTGCAGTCATTCTGGGTTTGGGAAGGGGTGTTTGATTGCCTTGTGCATCACTTCAAAAAAAATTATCATTGTTATGATTCTAATTATTATGATTATGATTATTTTAAGTTATTATTTTATTTTCAATTGGTAAGCAAATTTTATCTCAATCTACAAGTTTCACTTTGATTCTCCTCCCCATTCAGCTGGGATGGAGAAGAAAGAGAGGAGGAGGTGAAGCATTTGTTGCATGTCCAGCTGGGCTTAAAACCATGACAGGCTCATTTGTTCCCTGAGCCATTCTTATGTGTAAGGTACAGAGAAAGTGCAGTGTGAGCAATAAGAAGAGCTGTAACTCTTAATCACAGCAAAAAATTCATAGTTTCCAGCTTTCTTTAGCTTTGTTTCCCTATCCCACAGATGTGACTCCATAGTTGCATATCCAGTGCAAAAAACCTCTGCTTTGAGATGTACTGTAGAGGACATAGAAGTACTTTGGTTTTTTTTAGAAAGAAATGTCATTGGAAAATCTTTTTCATTATATCTCATAGCTATTTCATGACAACGATACAAAGAAGACATGTGAGAATATTCATCTTAACCCTTTTTGTGCTAGAAGAAAATATGAATCTGAATTCAAGTGCATGGATATTTGTACAAATTTGAAGTATATTTAAATATTTATATTTATTTTTATAAAATAAGAATATATGTGCTGTATATATATTTCATATATACTTCAAATATAAATAGTTTATATATATATATATATATATATATATATGAAAAAAAATTCTTCGCTATTCCTCCAAATACAGGATCCTGCTACAGGAAAGACACCTCTGGAAACTGGAGAGATTAACAGAGGGAAAAGAGCAAGTAAAAGACAGCCAAGCCTCAGACAGAATCACAAAATTAATTAGGTTGGAAAAGAAATCTGAGATCATTGAGTCCAACCTATGACCAAAAGCCATATCAACTAGACTATGGTACTAAGCGCCACACCCAGCCTTTCCTTAAACACCTCCAGGTGACTGCACAATGTCCCTGGACAGCCTATTCCAACATCTAGTCACTCTTTCTGTGAAGAACCTTCCCTGTTGCAGCTTGAGACTATGTCCTCTCATCCTGTCACTGGGAGAAGAAGCTGACTCCCACCTGGCTACAATCTTCTTTCAGGGAGTCATAGAGTGATAAGACCTCTGCTGTCTCCAGGCTCAGAGTCTCACAGGACTTGTGCTCCGGATCCTTCATCAACTTCATTCAGATTCTTCAGACATATTCAAGCACCTCAATGTCCTTCCTAAGTGGAGGGCTCCAAAGCTGAACCCAGCACCTGAGGTGTGGCCTCACCAGTGCCCAGGACAGGAGGAGCCCTGCTCCTGCTGGCCACATTTCTGACCCAGGCCAGGATGCCATTGGCTTTCTGGGCCACCTGGGCACAGCTTGCTCATGTTTAGATACTGACAACCGGCACTCCCAGGCACTTTCTTGCTGGGGAAATGTCTAGCCACTCCATTCCCAGCCTGTAGCTTGCAATGGGGTTGTTGTAGCCAAACTGCAGGACACAGCACTTGGCCTTACTGAACTTAATTCCATTGGTGTTGGCTCATCAACCCAGCCTATCCAGGTCCCTCTGTAGAGCTTTCCTGCCCTCCAGCAGATCAACGTTCCCATACGACTTGGTGTCATTCACAAATTTACTAACAGTAGACTCAATCCTCTCATCCAGATCATCAGTGAAGATAATTAAATAGGACTGGGCCAACACTGATCCCTGAGAAAACATGAATAAAAAAACGCCTTCCTTCTGGGAACTAGAGGAAATTACAGAGTTGGCCGCAATTAAAAAAAAAAAGGTAGGATATAGCATGAAAAAACTCATGCTTGAAATACAGCATTTGCAAAGATAGAGGGGGAAGGGAGATATTTGCTTATAAACTTTTACATTTTAGTCTGTCAAGTGTAATTATTTCCAATTTTCTCATTTTCAAAGGTTACTGTTTTAGCTAACACTCTAATTAAGTCCTTTGGCATTCTTATGTGAATTTGATTTCAAGGTCTAGTCAGTCTCAAAGCTTAAAGCTTTGAAACAAGAGTTCCCGAGCTTACAAAAACATGCTACAGTAGGTAAGAGACTTAAAATACCCAAGCAGTTAAAAGATCAAGCTCACCTTTCAGAAGAAATTATTTTATTAAATAAAGAAAAACTTCCAAATAGATGAGTTTACAACAAAACAAAATTCACCTTAAAATCAAATTCCAAAGCTTACTGTCGTTCTCAAACTCTAGAGTTCAGCATTTGCTGCATTCTTGGTATGTACAGCTAGACCTTATTCATGAAAATCTTTCAGTTAAGGTTCTGAAAAGTTTTATCTTAGCAAAGCAGTTAAACAGAGTGGTGGTTTTTCTAATAGATCTCTTAAAGTAAAAAGACACAGTTCACCTAATATGCTGAAAAACATAAGGATGCAAATTCAAACTGTAGATACTTACAGAGATGTATAGTGCTATGGAGAGGTGAGGATAAAGAGAAATCTGAATAATTACATAAAATCTAGCTCTCTCCAGTTTCATCCTGGTTACTTGTCACTCTCTAACACTTATAGAACAAAGATGCAAGTAAAAGAGCTAAAATAGAAATCTTTGACAGTAAAGAATCTTTCTCATGTAGCCCTGAAACTTTCAATGTTGGAAGTTGGTGAACCACACCCATTTGCAAGCTTTGCCCTAACTCATCATTTTCTGAGATCAGAAGCCAGAATTATTTAATGACAAGTATCAGCCTTTGTTCACAAACATGAGTTTAAAGGTTAATTATGCTACACTCACTGGGCTCGTATCCAAGAGATTGCCCATAACTCCAAAAGATATTATAAACCCCCCTGTACTACTCTAAAATTGTCCAGAATCAGCATCTTTTCTAGTCTCATTCAAAGAGACTTCAACCTTTCCAGCTGAGCAATGGGGGAATGAGCAAAGGGAGGAGCAAAAGAGCCTTTTGCGTCACTTAGGTCTTTCACTTATCATTGAACTCCACCCTTAAAAAAATGCTGCTTGATGGCATTTATACAGACAAATTTACCCATATTACCCATTTACCAAAAAAAATTGCCAAAGAGACAACTGTTTATACCATATATAAACACTGCTAAATATTAAATTAATCAACAGTATACTATTGGTTTATAGTGTGACATGGGAGTCACAGTATAAAATACAGGCATTTTTGTGTAGAATGTCACATTTGGAGGGAAACTGTTATCCTAATACTTCCCTTGAAGCATAAAAACCAACACAGCTGAATTAATTTTTTGTTCAGTGCAAATATAAAATGAACTCTTCTAAACATAGCTACACTCTTGGCTGTTAATTGTGCCCATGGCATACTGGTTAAGAACAAAACAGTTACTCAGACACCATAGTAATTCAAAAATGTGTTGCCTGAAGGAGTGATCACTTAGGAGACAGTTAGGGTAACAGGCTTCACTACTTTTATTACTTTAACCAGTCTTCCAGCTCTCACATGTGAGGAGTTCTTAGCAGCACACTATTGTTCTCAAACCATTTCTGAGGCTGATCCTGAAGTCAGTATGTAATGAGTTTGGATTTGGAAATCTCCTTGTCACTTTTTCCACTACTGCATTCTTGTTTAGAAAAAACAAACCAAGTACTGTAGTTCAATCTGTCTCCTTTTTTACATTCTGTCTTTCAAGGTCCTCTATATAATAAGAACATATATAAATATATAATAAGAATACATCTTACAGCTCTTCAAATCAGGAATCAGCATTAATATTATTTATGAAAATTCTTGCAGATATTTCTTACGGTGTTCACATTGACTGAGATGGAATAAGCTGCACATTCACTAAGCTTGGGAAGATTTCTGGCATTTTCCCACTGCAACAGAATGCTGGAAAAGTTTTATATTTAATTTAGGCAATGGGTTGGTCTGAGTGATTTTTTTCTACTTAATAATTTTATCAGAATGTAAGGTTTTTCTTTGTTTTTCAAAGAATGAGACAGACGTCAAAAGAAAACAACTGGAAAACTGTTTCACTACAGAATGATACTATCAACCCACAGTTTGGCTGCAGTTGGAGAACTTGGTTATGTTACACATATTTCTTGTTTTCACTATGCACAAATAAGCATTTTACCATAAAGAAAAAGACATGTTCTGTGAAGAAATATTGATGTGTATGCATGGTATACAACTATGGAGCACTCCCTGATATAACATGAACATCAGCAAGGTCTGTTGTTGTGGACCTCAGTTATATTTCTGAGTTAGTTGGTGTCTATAAATGTGGGACTAAACTTCAGCCAAAATGGTACACAGAATAGTGTAACTCATCTACCTCAAAATCAGGTAACCCTGCTTACTATGCATAGTACAGGTTCACAGACAGGTATGTATATAAATATATAAATATATAAATATATAAATATATAAATATATAAATATATAAATATATAAATATATAAA